>JALMQS010000187.1:16644770-16929502 GCA_024734495.1 Forficula auricularia | reverse complement strand
ACAACTTCTCCGAATAATAGAGATGAGAATAATAAGGTCAAGAGAAAACATTAAGGGATAGAATCCGCAGCAAAGATCTAAGAGAACTAAGTGAAATCCAGGATATAGTGGAATGGGATCGATGTGAGAAAGAGAGGATGGGGGAATATGTGGAACGAATGACGGATGACCGCCTTGCACAAATCGTGAAGGAAAATCGTCCACGTGGCACTCGGAGTAGAGGGCGGCCGAAAAAAAGATGGAAAGATGTCGCAACAAGAAACTAAGGTTCTTATTCTTTTTTTCTTATTGGAAGAACAGGCGAAAAAGCCTATTTAGAAGATGAAGAATTACTTTTAATTATTAAGACACAAAAAGATGTTACCCTCAGAAGGTAATACCTTTAAGTTAAGAAGTGATTCTCGCATAAAAGAGGAGAGAAATTTGATTTTTTTTAAGGTAGTTGTTTTACCATATGGGTTTTCTTAGGATTTTTTTTGAAATTTAAGTAGATTATTATTTAAATACTTGTGCATCGATTGGTGGCAAAACGAAATTTATGATCAATATAGTTCAGGAGATATTAGATTCCAAATGAAAGAGTTTTTTCAGACTCTTATACATTGCACTATACGCCGGATATTGGAAAGTTTACATACATATTTAATTATAATTAAGAAACTTTTCTTACCATGGTTATAGAAAACTAAACCAACATTAAACAATAATTAATACATTTTAAGAAAATTTTAATTCATAATTACAACACAGTTTCTGAGATAATAATGAATAAATAATAAAAAATATTTAAATAAAAATTTACCCTAAAAACAAGCTGGCAACAACGCATGTATTTAGTAATTTTTTTGACGTTTTTTTGCTTATGCCATTTTTGCATCAGCTTTCAATCGCTTATTAAGAACTTTTTGTTTTATAATGTACTTTATCTAAAATTTCTATGATAAAATGTATACAAGTTCGGACAGTGTTGCCAGATTTGTTAAACGAGCACGGGATTGGCTATTAATTGGTACATAACAGCAAAAGTTTTGGGCTTATGAATTATGAATCTTTATTGTCTGTTCTATATACTCTAGCATTAACTTTTTGCTAGTATTGTCCCGAAACAACTACATTAACTAATCAGAACAACATAGTGTTTATAATAAAAAGAAAAGCGCGGAAGGCTCTGCAATGAACTAGAGAGTCGAATGAGCTAGATAAAAGACTTTCAAAGAGAACTCCACTAAAACCAGCTAGACTGCACATTTCTAATGAGAAAATCACATCAGAATGTACGACGTTTCGGCACCTATTTTTGGTGTCGTTTTCAAGTATTGTGAGTAAATTCTGTTGATAGACAGTCTGTGTTGATCATCACCCACAGGAGTAGAAAACGACTCCAAAAATAAGGATCGAAACGTCGTACATTCTGATGTGGTTTTTTCATTAAAATGTGAATTTTAGGAGAGGTTTAGTCGAAACTTCTATTTCGACCAACATTCAATCATCAAAGCATCAAATCTGCTGAATAAGTATAGATATTTAGTTTGTGTCTGAATGGAGAACTGTGATAGCCTACATCAGGCTATTTGGTTAAAGTGAAAGAAAAAGAAGAATAAATTTGGCCCCTAGATAAGCTCAAAGTTTGATATTTATTCAATATGAGGGAGCCGTAAGTCTAGTCACTGGTTTTACTCTGTCTGTTTAAATCTATTAATTAATTCTAAATATTATTTACATTAGAGATAATATTTTAGATTATTTTACGAAATCCAGGAAGAACAGAATCATCATTCAAAGTGGCTTGCCTTTTGGATGCCATAGTTATCTTTGATCTTTCTTTTGAGCCTTCCTTTAACAAAATCCTCCGTTGTCTTCATGTGAAATAGAAATTAATATTTTTCCAAAAGATCAGGTAAGTTATAATTTAAATACCAGGTGTATGCATATGAAATGAGCCTTTTTACGATAGATGGTAGTATAGGCTATATTTATTTTGAACGAACCATAACATTATTATTTTATAATTGTTTTGGCATCTGTCAACAACGTTCACTGTTGAAAATTTGACACTACAACAACATAACATTTTTTCCTGTTAAAAAGGTCGAATTTGTGCCTACAGCATACGATATGCGGAGAGCAATAATTTTTTGTTAATCATTTAAAGAAAAACGCGGCAGAATCTCAACGAATGCTTGAAGAAGCTCATGGTAGTCAAGCTCTATCATTAGCAACATGCAAAAGATGGTTTCAATGATGACAATGGGACCAAGAAGGTGTCGTCTATCATAAGCTATTGAAATCTGCTGAAACTGTAAATGCTAAACCCTTTACCAACAATTGATTGATTTGAACCGTGCATTGCAGGAAAAATGGCCAGAATATCAAAATGGGCAACATAAAGTGATTTTCATTCATGACAATCCTCCTTCACATAAAGCAAAACGATTCAGGATAGGCTGGATGGACTCAACTGGGAATTGCTACCACATGCGGCCTCACCAGACCTGGCTCCTTCCGATTACCACCTGTTTTCGTCGATGGGTCACCCACTTAAAGAGCAGCACTTCAAAACTTACGAAGAAGTCGAAAAATGGGTCAAATGAATGGTTTTCTTCAAAAGACCAGAAAGTTTTTTGAAGGGGTCCACCAATTGCCAGAAAGGTGGTCAAAATGTGTAGAAAGTGATGAAGAGTACTTTGAATAAAATATTTTTATCATACAGGGTACGGTCAAGTATTGTAATTGTGCATGAAAAAAAAGTGTTTATTTTCCTTCTTTTTTTGGAAATATCTCAAAAACGGCTGAAACTATTTTGATTAAAAAAATTGAGCGAAATTATAGCATTTCGCTCTACAAAAGAACTCTAATAAGAAGTGAACATCGAAAAAAAATTATATTTTTCGAGATAATAATTGTTTTCTCAAAATGTCTTTAGTTAGTCTGGTTGTCTGTTAGTTAGTCTGTGCGTTACCAAATTTTTATGGACGAGCTAGCTCAAAAACTAATCTGAATATCGAAACCAAATTTCACGTAGTTTTTGGTCCATTGATATTAAAGAGCTGATTAGATTTTGGTGCACATCGACCCAAAATTAAGGGGGGGGTTAAAAATTAAAAATTTAGGCCATTTGAGCAAACTCAACCAAATTTTGTATATAATCAGTGGACCCCCAGAAGTCTAAAAATGCAAAAAACTAACCCCCCTACATGATTATAAATAATTTTAGGGACCAGTTCGTTATGGTTTTTTAGATATTTGCCCGCAAATTTGGTTGATGTATGAAAAAAATAAAATTTCCTATATTTTTCGTCAAACTTTTGTCTCTATCTTTTGTTTTACAGTAAAGTCCTTAGAAAAGAAGTTGTAGAGCATTCAATTTCCTTTAAAATGAGCTAATAATACATTTATGATTTTATTTTCAAATCGACTGTAGTTTTAGCAAAAATTTCAGGTCGATGTATACATTTTGTTAGAAAACCCTAGTAAATAGGGGGGTTTCATCTTACATTAATTGCGGGAAAATATTTTTTCTAGTATCGTTTGCTATGGTGTGGGTATGCCAAATCTAAGTTTGAGACCTCGAAAGTGTAGAGAATATAGAATCTCAAAATTGAGTATGTTGACTATATCACAATTATTCAATCCTTTATATCTCAATAGTTTGTTTTATCAAATTATCTTTTATTTAATAAAACATTGAGCATTTTATTCTGTATAAAATGACATCTTAATTTTGAAAATCGGTTTACAATTAATCGAGTTATGATGTTTTTTTGTTGTCATTATTATAGGCTAGTCATAGTTAATTGGATGAGATGAAATCGGCCATCATCGAATTTTGAATATTTGAATTTAAACTTTATTCATTTTCCAATGCTGCCATCTTACGTCGATTTGTTCAACTCGCTTTTCAAATTAATTTTTAAAATTCAAACAAGCGGTGTTTGGAATCCAGCACCATCTTTTTTTATTTACTTAAGAATAACTAACCACAACTAAAACCACTATAACTCGGTCAATAATTCTTGTGATTTGCAAAAATAAGGTGTCATTTTGTTTATAAATAAATTATTAAAATTTTATTAATCATAAGGTAATTCAATAAAAGTAACGATTATTGATAAATAAAGAATTAAAAATTGACAGGGCCACCATTTTAAAAATTTAAGCCTGTATTCATTGTAATTTTTCATTTATTAGAACAAGTGAAGATGTGGCTACTTAAAATTACTGAAAAAGAATTTGGGATACACATACCAGATGAAAGAAACAAGGAAAGTTCGATATTTTTTATTAATTTTAATCCGCAAATTTGAAAATTAATTGCAATTTTGTTATACCCTGTTATTGTCACTTTTAAACATTATAAGTATTAAATAAAATAAGCCTTAAATTCATTTTAAAAATGTACTGATTAAAATTGTTTCATTTTAATTTTTTTAAACTTAAAAAAATTTATTAGCTAGTCTTAAAAAAGTAGAAATTTAAAAATATAATATTAACATAATATTAATTTAAAATAAGATTGAAGTAGTTTTTGGAGACGGGCTGATAAGTGAATTGAGTGGATATTGATGAGGCATTCAGGGCTTTGAAAAAGGAGGGAATATGCCACCGAAACCTAGGTTTTTGAATGAAAAAGATAGTTTAAATTATCTCTTTTTTATGAATTTTGGAATTCGTCATCAATATCCTCTTAATTCAAAATATTGTTCAAAAATTGGACCATCGATTTAGTCGGGGAAATTTATATATAAATCAGACACCTCATCACGAAACACTTTTGTTTTTTAATTTTTAGAAATTTTAATTTAATTTATTGTGATAAATCAATTTGCCTTAATTTTTATATAAGATGAAAAATATTAGATGATAAATCCGCTCAAAATCCACCATTTAATGGAATACTTTTTCAATCTCATTCCGTTTACTTATTATAAATTTTGCATTTACTCATTTCAATTCAATTACTCTCAAAGCTATTTATATTATAGGAGTATTATATGGATCATTTCCTGTCAGGAAAATTCTGTATATCTATAAATCTAAGAGTTTTTATCAAAAAAGTGGTCCAAGTAAACGTTCAAGTCAATAAAATCTCCTAGAGAATGAGATAGAAATCAAGTTTTTAAGATCAGTGCTTTTCATTTTATCAAGGAAAAACTGAGATTTTTGCAAAAAATTGCAGTTTTTTCAAAACTCAACCTAATTGCGGCACGGAGTTATTATTATAAAATTAAGATGCAACTTTGTTTAAATTGTAGCAAATTTAATCTAGTTTAAAAATGTGTAGAATGGTCTTTGTCGAAAACGTGCTCCATCATGGTCGAAATGGGAAAAATCGAAAAAAGTGCGAGTTTGTGGGTTAAAGTCCGCAAATTTCGAGGTTTTTCGGCCACCAAAAGTTGTCCCCCACACTTTCGAGGTCGCAAACGTAGATTTAGCATACCGACACCATACCAAACGATCCTAGAAAAAGATTTTCCCGCAATTAATGTAAGCTGAAACCCCCCTATATACTGGGCTATTGCGGGGTTTTCTAACAAAATGTATAAATCGACCTGAAATTTTTAAATTGCTATAACTCCAGACGATTTGAAAATAAAATCATATATATATATATATATATATATATCATTTTAAAGGGAATTGGGAACTCTACAACTTCTTTATGAGGACTTTTACTGTAAAACGAAAAGCTGAGGTGATAGATACAAAAGTTTGACGAAAAATATAGAAATTTTATTTTTTTCATACATAAAGGATATTCGTGGGCGAATATCTCAAAAACCATAAAGAAAAGAGAACAATTAAATAGAAGCAGTCTTGTAGTAAATATTATAAGCTTTTATTTTGCCAAGGGTACCTTATTCCCTAAGACCCACCGTTTTTGAGATATAAGCAAAAAACCAAAACACGAGACATTTCCACCCCCCCCCCCCTTCCACCCCTAAGCCCGGTAGCGAGGACTGGGGACTTTTCGTTTTTTTAACTCCTAACTAGCCCAAACACATTCCATAAGAAAAAAATTCTCTCGTCTAAAATGTTTTCTATAACCCATTCGTTGACTGGACTATTATTAAAATTAGGTATTAAAACTTTACTAGAATGATTATTTTTAGGAAAGTCGAATTTTTAGTGAGATTGGAGTAATTTTTGATACACTGCCCTGGAATACCTATATTATTATAAAGGTTTCATTAAATAAAATAAAGTTATAGAAAATTAAGAGAGTTGATCATATGCTAAATCGGAGGTGTTATGGATTATTCTTATTATGTCAGAAGAGTTGTTTCACCCCTTGAGGAATCGAACCAAATGCCAAAAAATACAATCAATACCTGGATTGCATTTTTTGCCCAAACTCTTGTGACATAATAAAAATAAGCCATAAAATCTTGGATTTAGTAGATGACCATTTCTCTTGATTTTCTATTGAAATTTTAACGCTACTACTATCAGAATGTGTCTTTTATATTCAGAATAAAGTTACATTTTGGTAAAAGAGTCCCCAATGAGCATCTTGAAAGATTTACTGTTTTTGTGTGTTTAAATGTTATAATTTTCCTACCCTCAGTAATCTCTAGATTTGCTATGCTGAGCAGCTATAGTTTGAATCATCTTGAAGCAGTCATAATCGAAGTTTCGAACGTTAGAAGCTCCTCAGGCTTTTTATTATATTTATTTCTGAATCTACAATATTAATTCCATTTCAATTAAGTAAATAAGCCTTTAAGGCAGAATAATTTTTTTTTTTTGAAAATTCACTTTTATTATTTTTCACTTAAGTAGGTACTTCAAAGTGATTGCAAGTTTCATCTCAAGTGAATGGGTAGAAAATTTTCTTATGAGCTGTCTTCTTGCTGTCTCTTTCAATTAAACTTAAAATAGAAAATAGATCATTCTAAAAAATCATCTTGAACAACTTCCTGTGTACAGGGGCAAAATATTATACAACTGTCCAAAATGGATGGGGTTGAAACGGAGGTGAAAATAAAATTCCTAAACTGTTGTCCAATTCGAATAAAATTTTGCAGTTTCTATTTAGGACACTGCAAAGCCATTGAAAAATACAAACTAAATAAAATGGGTGTGGGGGGGAGGGGCTTGAAAATCAAAAGAGGGCAGGTGTATGGTAAAGTCATGAGATGGCCACATCACATATTTGTTTATTTCAATTGATTTAGGTGGTTTGTGGTCTATCTTTGTTCGTTGCATCTGTGTCTCTCCTACTGGATGACATACAATTAGTGCCTGGTATCATCCTTATGGGATTATGCCTGTTGTTCACCCTATTTTCGTGGAAATTGATCTGGATGTGTGTGACCAGCGCCGTGGGCCACATTTCCCTGGCCATTTGGTGGCTCTACCACACTCCTGTAGGAGTGATAGCGGTGATTCCAATAGTCCTACGGATGGCCGCTATAACCCCACTGCTACGGCGTAAGCATTGTCGAAAAAGACAGGTAGTTATCAATAATTCATCCATTTTTAGAGTTTTACTTCTTTCTTATTTTTGTTTTAATTCTAGACTAAAGAACCACAACGAGATGGCTATTCAGAGGTGTTTGCAAGAACTCCACATATGGCAAGAGCTGCCCGGCTTAGTAAAACCAAACATTTGGTAGTTGAAGTCGCCTGAGTATTTTGCTTTTTTAGACTAATAATCATATTTCAGTAATATTGTTAAAAATTATTTTTTTTTCAAAATGCATTTAATAAGAAACGAGGAAATATTTATATGTCTAGTCTATCAATTTTTTTTCAACTTTTATGCAAGAAGGAGATACCCGAGAATGTGGAGCACCTATCGGTCTTGACAGACCTTTGCATTTTCGAAGAAAAAAAAATAGACTGTTCAGAAGAAGGAGGGGTCTTAAAGACTGGAGGAAGGCAGGGAGATTATTTATTTTTTTAAGCTCATACTTTATAATCATAACAAACGCTTATTGTCTTTTAGGCAGATTGCAGTAGGTACTCACTAAAAGTTTTAAAAAAATTATTTAAGCTATATAGATTTAAGTTTTAAATAATTAATTATTGAACAACTTGATTATATTCAGGCGATATCGGTGCACCTTAAGGTAGTTGTTCCGCCAAATGGGTTTTCTTAGGATTTTTTTGAAATTTAGACTTAGACAGAATATTATTTAAATACTTCTGCATCGATTGGTGGCAAAACGAAATTTATGAACAATATAGTTCCGGAGATATTAAATTCCAAAGATAGAGTTTTTCAGACTCTTATACATTGCACTATACGGGATAACGGAAAATTTACATACATATTTAATTATAATTAAGAAACCCTTCTTACCATTTTTATAAAAAACTAAACCAACATTAAACTATAATCAATACATATTTTAAGACAATTTTGATTAATAGTTACAACACAGTTTCTGAGATAATGAATAAATAATGAAAAATGTATAAAAAAATGTTCACTAAAAACAATTTGGCAACAGCGTATTTATTTAACCAGCGAAAGATGTATAAAGCGCGCATGCGCTAGATTTTTTCAAAATTATAATTTTCATAAGGTGTAACGTAGGCGTTGATTACATTTGTTAAAAAATAACAAAACGATTTTTATAGAAATTTTTAAAATGTATTTTATCTGTCATTTTAATATAAAAATATTCAATCTCTTACAATGTTGCCAGATTTGTCAAACGAGCACGGGATTGGCTAGTATTGGTACATAAGCTGCAAAAAGTTTTGGGCTTATGAATTATGAATCCTTGTTGTCTTTTCTATATACTCTAGCATTAACTTTTTGCTAGTATTGTCGCGAAATAACTACCTTAAAACGAAATAAACTGTTGTGTGAGTCACACAACTTACACTTACTTTCTCTCTTTTAATAATAAACTTTTCAAATTTGAAATCAGAAATACAAGATAGGTATAAAATGTTAGGGAGATCTGTAGATAGGGCCCCCAACTTTTAATTATTAAATAAGTTATCATATATATATAGATAGAGATATGCAATTATAGTGTGAAGTCAATGCGATCCTAAATGTGGCTCTAAATTTGAATGATTTCAATGTATTTTTCGCTGTAAAACCAGACATTTTTGTGAATAATTTGCTCATATTTTCAAAGTAAATCTTGGCCAGTAAGTATTTAAACTTATATTTCTGTTAAAATTTACTATAAATTAATTCATATTCAACAAATATAATTCAAACCCATTTAAATATATAAATACGAGCTTTTCGTGCGTGCCTTTGGCACGCACTCGAAGCTCGGCCCTCCGGGCTGGTGCCCTGGCGGGCAGCGTCTCGGTCCAAAAATTTTATTCCTCTTAAAAAACCACACTCCAAATGTATACCCGTTAACTACCGAAAATACATCATCTCTTAAAAGTTTCGCCTCTTTAATTTTTGAGTGGGGGGGAGGGGGAGGAATAATTATGAATATATTTAAATTTAAAATTTAAATTTAAACTTCATTTTTCCTTTTCAAAACAAAAATAATGAAATGATTTATGAACTGCAAAAAATTCGCGGGCTGAATCATGGTAATTATTCAAATTTACGCGGTTCAATTAATTTAATTAATTACAAAAAATATATTTAATGTTTCTTAATTTAAAATGAATTGGAGTCTTTCATTTCAAAATTACAATTATATTTCAAATTTGCCTGGTTAATGAAAATCGATTGGAGCCATCAGTTTAAAATCCGAGCTCACAATTATATTTCAAATTTGCCTCGTTAATTAAT
The DNA here is from genome assembly GCA_024734495.1 of Forficula auricularia. NCBI lineage: Eukaryota > Metazoa > Arthropoda > Insecta > Dermaptera > Forficulidae > Forficula > Forficula auricularia. Next base: position 16,919,781 of record JALMQS010000187.1, on the reverse strand, counting down.
ATATATTTAATGTTTCTTAATTTAAAATCTATTTGTGTTTTTTCATTTTCATTCGAGTTCAAATGAATATAATATTATCTCGACACAAAGTCTAAATCAAAAATTTATAGTTTTAGTAACAGAAATCATGGTATAAATATTAATGTTAGATTGGTCTAGTGGTTAAAGCTAATGACCTTAGTTCAAGAGTTCGTAGGTTCGATTCTAGGCAAGAGGGAAATTTTTTTAGAGAAATTTCTCTTAGCGTTGTTACAAATTAATCTAGACAAATATTATACTGAATGACACGCTCTAAGAAATTTTAACCCGTAAATATTTTTTATTTATTTTTTTTTTTGTTTTATTTTTTTTATTTATTTATTTATTTTTATTCTTGAACATATTTTTATTTTTTATTTTATTTTGTTTTTAATTTTTGACTGATTTTATTTTTGTGTTCATTCTTTTTATTTTTGTAAATATTTTTAGTTTTTTTTTATAGTTTTTATTATTTTTTGACAATATTTATGATAACATGCGTATACTGTAAATAAGGAGGAAGAGAGAAAGATGTAGACCACTACCAATTTGAAATCCAATTTTGTAATTAATTCTAATCTGTTGTAAGAGGAGGCCCCCCTCCTGTGTGGCCAAATAAATAAAAAATTAGACATAATTTTATTTTGGGTAGGGCGCCATGAAAAAATATTAATTGAAAAAAGGCGCCGCGACTCGGTAAAGTTTGGGAACCCCTGCCATAAGAATATGTTTGTTTATTTATTTATTCACCGTTAACGATTGCCTATAATTGTTAGAGGGCGAATTGTATAATAGTTGTATTATTAATTCTAAATATATTGAATAGATGTTCCCCCTATCGTTATTTCCACCAATACCTTAAAAAAATCATTCAGTTTGATCTGCAATTAGATCCTCGGCAAAGGACATCTAAGTGGTCGTGGTCACGTAAAACAATAATATTTTTTTAATGTTATTTTCTTATTTAGTAATGATTTTTTTATAAACCGCTGATGGCCTTTAAGCCCCTGATTCGATGGCTTGCACTCGCTATTGCAATTGCAATACTTATTCTCTGCGTTTACTTTGCAAGGTAAATATACTCACCTTTTACATTTTTTATATTTACTAACTGTTGGTTTTCTCTAATCATAATTTTTATAAAAAAAATAAATAAAACCGACTTCAAAAAAATTAAATCCAACAAATAGAATAATAAGAACTCAAAAATCAAATAAAATGCACTAAAAGGTATAAAATAATTATCTAATTTAGTTACAACTAAACGACGAAATATTAACATGAAATCACTTTTTGAAGTCGGTGCCAAAAATATACATTTGATGAATCGAACTCGACAAATCTTACTTAATACGTTTGGCGGATACGCTCGCTCATATGGTTTGTTTGGCATCGACTTCAAAAAGTTATTGTTTAATTATTTAATGTTAATATTTCGTCGTTTAGTTTTAACTAAATTAGATAATTATTTTATACCTTTTAGTGCATTTTATTTTATTTTTGAGCTCTTATTATTTTATTTGTTGCATTTAATTTTTTTAAGTCAGTTTTAATTTTTTTATAAAAATTATTTTTATTTTTCTTTATTTAGTGATGTTATTACTAGTGACTTAAGATAATACCTTGCATGTATCTCGTAAGAGAAAGCGTTGGGCGAATAAATCAGAAAATGATAATAAAATTCATTTAATAAATAGAGAAATTCTCTCGAAACGTTTGCGGGTTTTAAATGAATATTTTAAGATTTTTTTATAAAAGATTTTATTTATTACAATTTCGATTATTTGCTCAAAAGAATTGGAGATTTACATTATTTCATCATTGACCATATCATCAGAACTTGACCAAATTAATGGGACCACCACTAAGGTACCCCTTTCCAATAAAAAAAGAATCATCAAAATCGGTCCACGTGGCGAAAAGTTCTCGATGAACATACATAAAATAAATAAATAAATAAATAGTTAGGTATCTTGATTATCTTGGAGCTATACTGATCCAAACGCAGAAAGAATCATTAAAATCGGTTCATAAACAAAGAAGTTATGCATAAACAAACATAACAAAAAAGGTCCAATACCAATGAAAAAAAATGGGACCAATCGGAACCTATACTGAATCCAATGCAAAATAAATCATCAAAATCGGTTCACAATTGGCGAAGATATCATGTAATATAGACACAAATAAAATCAGTCGAATTGAGAACCTCCTCCTTTTTTGAAGTCGGTTAAAAAGTAAAATTTAGAGCTGTCTTTAATTTATAATGCTTTACCAAAAATACGCAAACAAAAAAATTACTAAAAATGTAATGTAACAGTGTTTAAATCAAGTTAATTTCTAGCATTTATTAAAAGATAGTCACATTATATAGTGTATAGTTTACTTGAATACAAATTGTGATTTTTTTGATTTTGAAAAATGTGTTTTATTTCAGAACTGCTGTAGGTGTAATTAATTTGATAGCCTTTAATTGATTAACCCTTAATCTGTTAATTTAGGAAGTCTATTATTTAAAAATATTCAATAGACTTTAATTTACATACACAGATTTCGGCTAAATTTATAAGATTGAAGTTAAGAAAAAAATTATTTTTACTTTACCATACAGGGTATGGTCAAGTATTGTAATCGTGCATGAAAAGAGTGTTTTTTTTTTGCTTATTTTTTTCGAAATATCTCAAAAACGGCTAAAACTATTTTGATTAAAAAAATTTGGCGTTACCATGGCATTTTGGTCTACAAAAAAGCTCTAATAAGTGAACATCGAAAAAATTATATTTTTTGAGATAATAATTGTTTTGTCAAAATGTCTGTTAGTCTGTGGGTTACCAAATTTTTGTGGACGAGCTAGCTCAAAAACTAGTGTGAATATCAAAACCAAATTTCAGATGTAACTTTGTAGCATTGAGATTAAGACCATTTTTGTATACATATTCACTTGGCCCCCAGAATCCTAAAAATGAAAATCAAACCACCCAAAATGTGGGTGGGCGGGGTCAAAAAATGAATTTCTAAGCCCTTGGACCAAATTCAACCAAATTTTCTACACATAATCAATGGGCTACCAGAAGACTCAAATGCAAAAATAAACCGCTCAAAATGAGGGGGGGGGCAGCTGTAGGGTCAAAAAATTAAAATCTAGGCCCTTGTACTAAACTCAACCAAAAGTGTATGGCAAAGTCAAGTGGATGGCCACATCAGAACGAGTCATTTATATTTATATAAGAATAATATGTAGTAGGATTGTTTACTTTTGATTTTCTGCATAAGGTTGTATAAGTTTTCTTGATTCTTTCTCAACACCATTTGAAGAGAGAAATAAAATATTCAATTTAACGATACTTGATAAGATAACCCAGAAGGCAATTATTCCCAGAAATATTTCGATAAGAAATCTTTTTAAAAATTCAGAAATGATTTAAATGTACCTAATTTTCTATTTTATTTGAACGATTAATGAAAAATAATAATTAAAAATATATAGAGATAGTTAATTTAATTATTAAGATATAACGTTAAAATTTTTAAAATAATCATTTCTCCCAATTTTAGACAATCCATGAAAATTGCTCCATAAATTCATTAACCCATTTAATAAGTAAGTGCCTAACGAATTATTATTTGTTTTTACTTTTAAATTTGGAAAAGGGGAGAATAAATAGTTTTTTCACCTTTCCATTTTAAAACTAATTTTGAAAAAAATAAGCTGACGTGTTCTGATGTGGCCATCCACTTGACTTTACCATACAACCTGACCCCTCACTTATATTAAATATTTAATAAAATTATTTATAATCATATAGGGTAGGGGGCTAGTTTTTGCATTTTTAGACTTCTGGGGTCTCACTGATTATGTAGACAACATTTATTTGAGTTTGGTACAAGAGCCTAGATTTTTAATTTTTAACTCCCCCCTCCAGCCTCCTTAATTTTACGTCGATATTCACCAAAATCTAATCAACTCTTAATCTAAATGCACCAAAACTACGTGTGAAATTTGGTTTCGATATTCACACTAGTTTTGAGCTAGCTCGTCCACAAAAATTTGGTAACGCACAGACTAACAGAATAACTAACAGATATTTTGACAAAACAATTATTATCTAGAAAAATATAATTTTTTCGATATTCACTTATTAGGACTTTTTTGTAGAGCGAAATACCATGTTTTCTCTCAATTTTTAAATCAAAATAGTTTCAGCCGTTTTTGAGATATTTCGAAAAAAAGAAGGAAAAAACACTTTTTTCATGCACGATATACCCTGTATGGTAAAGTAAAAAGAAAAAATAATAATATCCCTCTCTTTTTTGCAAAAAGTTTGCTTGAGAGGATTTCTTTACTTTTAATTTCAAATATTTTCCTAATCATGGAAATCCTTTCAAACGGGTCCGAGAGGGACTATAAATCGTATATAAATCATAGTCAATTTTTTTATTAATATATGGTGTGAATTTTTTTTTCTAATTATTGGTTTAAGAACTAATAATTTGCAAATATTTCTAATTAATCTTAAAAAGGTTTCATAAGTAAATGTAGATAGTTCATTGCTGGTTATTCGCCTTACGCATATGCAACCGAATACTCAGCACTGTTCTTGTTTTGAGGGAACGAAATTTGTTTGCCAAAACAAAATAATATTGGAATAGCCAAAAATTACCTTAGGCAAAAAAATGCTATTTATTTAACAGGTTATACTATTATACATAATATGTATAATGTACTAGTACATGTTAGTAATAATAATTGGGAGTTTTGACATTTGCTTAAGCGATAGATTGATTCTAAAATTTTTGTTTATCATTAAAAAAAATTCCGAAAAATAATTTTGCTCATTTTTGAGGTCGGAAAAAGTTCGTTCTTGTGCCAAAACGTTTGTATTTGCAATGCAAAGAATTAATTAGATTTTAATTTTTGTAGCTTTAGAACTTCTTGTTCAAAATGTAAAAAAACGTAATTTTTGAATGATTTTAGTGAGATTTTCATTTATATGTATTATGTAATTATAATATAGACATAAATTACTTATAGGACTTCTCTGGAGTAAATAAGTTTTAATTTTTTTTTTTTTATTTAATAAGTGAGCGATTCTTTCATTAGAATATAATCGAAAAAAAAATATTAAAAAGGGCTTAATGATCTCTCTTCTTTTAAGAGCTAAGGCATTTCGAGAATGCTAAATACGAGGATAAGTCAAAAATTACTTACACTTTTCCTTCTACAACTTTATTAAACTAAGATAGGTGTACAGCAGACACATTATTTTTCAATATAGTCTCCTCCTTTGGCAATGCACTTGGTCCAGCGAGCCACAAGCTTACGGATGACTTCCTGGTAGAAGGTTTTCGGTTGGTCATGAAGCCACTTTTGCACCGCATCCCGAACGTCCATGTCTGAGGCAAATCGACGACCTCTCAAAGCTTCCTTGAGCGGTCCAAAGAGATGAAAGTCTGAGGGAGCGAGATCTGGGCTGTAGGGAGGGTGTTCCAGGGTCTCAAAGCGTCTCAAAGTTGACGGCCGCCCAGCTCCCTCTTTTTGTGTTACGCTCGTTCGGCCACTTTTAAACATTTTGATCCATACAAAAACGCTTTTACGAGATAAAGCACTTTCCCCGTATTGTGACAAAAGTCTCCGGTCAATTTCAGCACCTTTCATACCCTCTGACCACTCCTCGTTGCTCCTCCTTGGTGCAATCTGATAGCGGAGCTGACATGCTTATGCTGTTGTAGCTAGACGACAGCTGACGCGATCGTGATTAAATTCCGCACACGTGACCACAGACGCGATAACTCAATGCATGCGCATGAGGCCGCCTCCTATCTTAGTTTAATAAAGCTGTAAGGGGGGGGGGGGGGTCAGATAGGCAAGGTGGTAGCATGTCGTCAGCCTTCTAACCAGGAGACCCAAGATCGAATCCGACTCGAGGCATCCAGCTAAAATCTGACCCCGGGGTTAGAGATAAATTTAGAAAGAATATAATTAGTATCGTAAATTGACTTATGGCTAGAAAGGCCGAAAAGCCAAAAAAAAAAAAGCTGAAGAACAAAAAGTGTAGGTAATTTTTGACTTATCCTCGTACAAGTCCAGACCTGTTTCAGATGAGAAGAGATTAATTTCTTAATTTCTATTCTAAGGATAGACTCTAGGTAATAAAATTTTAAATAGAAATGAATATCAGATTTAGATATTTAACATTTAAAATTATTAATTCACCGGAAGTGCAAACAGTGTAACGAGTGTAGATAAAGTTTCACTATTTCCTCCAATTTTACATTGAAAAAATTAAATAAGTTATTTCCCAGTGCTTTTTAACTAATAATAAAATCAATGCTTAGATATGATAAAAGTAATTTTTAGAAAAAAAAAACCGACTTCAAAAAAATTAAATGCAACAAATATAATAATAAGAACTCCACATGATAAAGAGAAATTGACGAAAAAAACATCATCAGAACTTGACCAAATTAATATGGGAGAACCCCTAAGGTACTCCCTTTCCAATAAAAGAAGAATCATCGAAATCGGTCCATAAACAAAGAAGTTATGAGTGAACATACATAATAAAAAAGGTCTAATACCAATGAAAAAAAAACGGGACCAATCGGGTACTAGACTGAACCCAATGCAAAAAAATCATTGAAATTGGTCCACATGGTAAAGAGAAATAAATGTTCAAACACAAAAAAAACACATTCCGTTGAATTGATAACCTCCTCTTTTTTTCAAAGTCGGTTAAAAATTGTTAAAAAGAGAATGAAATGTTTTAAATAAGCAGTCGAATGTTAATAATTATTTTTCTTTTGAATTGGCAGGAACTTCCCCTCGGATTATATCTGGCTGTGGATGATGATTCTGATGGTGACCTCGTTCATCATCTTCATGCTCATTTTGGAGATGATTTTGTCGTGTATCCCTTGCCAGAGCCAGGGTCCCCGTTCTCATCCCTTGTGCATCACCCTAGGATGGATTTTGCTATTGTCTTTGTTAATCTTGACAGCTGGAACACTCGTCTTCATCTTCCTCTCCGCGACAGGACCGATGATCATCGGAGGCTTGTGTCTTGCCCTTGGAATTCTTTTATTATTACAATTTATATGCAAAGCCAGGTTTGTTTAACTGTAGCTTTTATCATCCAAATTCACTTATTTTAGGATATAGATTACTCAGTATGCTTGGGAGGCAGGAAAACCTGCGATCTCAAACTACGACATGGAACATTTATTTTTAGCTGGGATAGTAGTAAATTGCTATCAATCTGGCTATTTAATGATTTATATATAAAGGCTACATCAAAATAATGATGTCTGCTATCAAGATCAGGATTTGAATTGAGTTTGTAAAGAGACATTTGAAGAGGAATCATTTTGGATGAATAGTTTAAAGGACAGTCTACGAAGAAATTTATTTTGTACAGATTGAAGAAGTTTTTTCTGCTGAGTAAAACGGACTCCATACTTCGGTGGCATACTCAACAATTGGACGAACTAAGGATTTGTAAAGATGGATGAAGCATTGGACATTTCTCAATTCGTAAGAATTGCGAGTAATGAAACCGAGTGTTCTGAGAGATCGTCTGTGTAGATGTTATGGATATGATCCTTGAAACAGAGCTTATTATCAAACAGGACACCAAGGTCATGTATACTCTTTGTTCAGACAAGTTTTCGGCCAAAAAGAGAGTAAAAATGCATAATTGGATTTATTTTATTGTTGAGATTGTGAAACATTTAGAAAGATTCAACTGCAGTTGTATGTCAGATGGCTTGTATTAACTTCCTCGGAAATCAAACCTGAGTGACAAAAAACAATCCAGTCCATTGGATTGCCCTCTGAGAAGATTTTTAATCGTGAAAACAAAATCTTTAGGTAAGAAATTTTTGCGTCTGTTTTATATTTCAGATTAGTTCGCCTCGGAGGTTGGCCCGGATGCTTTTTGGCACTCCAGTATAATTCCCGAAAGAGTGAATACAAGCGTTCTGATATATAATAAAAATCATCCATAATATCTCAGATACAGAATAAGATAATCTCGTAATTTTTTCCAGGTAAAATGTAACTTTTATAGAGTTTAAGAGTTCAAATTTCCGATAAAAGCGAACCTAATTTTTTTTTAAAAATCCCTAGAGGTTGTCTATTACTAAATCCGAACTGTCATGGATAATCTTTATGAAATGTCAAAAAGGTTGTGTTTACCTCCTTGGGAAGTTAAACCCGCGGTCCAAAAATAGTAATTGAGGCCAATCAGCTAGCTACCCTGTGAGGTGAATCCATTCAAATATCCATCACTGCTCGGATTTAGTAGATGATAACCTCCTGTGAATTCTTTAAGGACGTTCCCTAATATACCTCAGATGCAGTTCGCTCTTTCCCCTACTCTCACATGCGCAGAAAGACAAAAATATTTTCACTGCATTGTTTCTTGGATCTGGCAACATTTCATTCTTGCCGAAGCTAAAGACAAAGAATGAAAAAAAATACTTCATGAAACAGCTCAATGCGAAATTCCAGATAAGAACAATATAGTTAGGTTGAGAGAATTAGCTAAAAATCTCAAATGCATCAGCTGCAGACGCTTTTTAGATATGGAAAAATTGTGATTTTAGTGCGACATTGCCAAGTCGCCATCTCTCATTTGCCATGCCATGAGAGAAAACATGAAAACCATCAAAAGTACCTTACTTTTAAAAATTTTCACACAAAACGAATACTGCTTGATACAATTATTTTAACAGAAAAATATTTGTTATATCTTCAGTTAATGATTCTCAGTTTTTCAAAATAATTTCAAGAAAATTACGATTGTTATTTAATGAAACAGTCGCTTTGACATCAATCGGGATAGGGTTCGCTTGTTAAATATGCAAATTTCAATGGTCAATATTTAGAAATTTAGTGCCGCAAGGACTATGGAAAAAAATTCTTACGTATAAAGGACACTTATAAATATGTGTATTCAAAGTTTTAAAAGGATTGCAAGAAAATCGATTTATTAGGGAACGTCCTTAATGTATGTCTTGTTTGACCAACAAGATCAAACCTTTCTTCGGCCTTGAGGCGACTTACAATAACCAGAATTAAATTTTTTACTTGATGAACAACTATTCATTGAATACGATAAATTGATTCCGAAACGGTGAATTTGGAGTGCAATGTTTAAATATTTAAAGGTGGAAGCTGTTGAAACATTATCTTTGCTTTTCCAGAGGAATGTGCTCGATTACGCCTGTCTGTCCGCATTGTCAGCGTTTCCATTCGCCCTTCGCTTTTTTGCAGTGTCGAAGGTAAATCCAGTTTTATTATAATTATATTTTATAGAGAGAGTGAGAGCGATAGGAAGTGAACTGCTAGTTAAAGAAGATGGAGCTATGAATTGATTGAGTATGAATTCAACCAAACTTCGAAAATGACCTATAATAAGTTACCAATGAATTTTACTTTTATAAAATATATCGTCGCCTTCGAGAGTAAACCTGCTAACTCACAACATGGAGATTTTACAGGGCAGAGAAATAACAAACAAAATTTAATATTGTTATTATGGAAAAAACTATTTTTTCACATTTATTTTCTACAACTTACGATCGTAATTTTAAGTAGTAGTTTTACTTGGAGGATGCTGCATCTCTTTTTCTTTGGAACGGTATTAATATGTCATATCCCTAGTAGCGCAATTTTTCAAACTATAGAGTAACTATATAGGGGCTATATAGTTATTATATAGTTTGGAACATTGTGCTACTAGGGATATGATGAAAAATGGAGTTAGCAGGTTTACTCTAAGCCGACGATATAAAAGATATTAATAACTAGAGAATAGATTCTTACATTAGAAACTAATCATTCTAAATGGGACTATTGGCAGAATTCAACCGATCTAGTCTAGATATCTACATGTATTAATAGAGGATATCTTTGGTCTGCTAACGCTCAAAAACAACTTTTACCGTTTGGGGAGACTATGGTCAAAACCTGTAGCTATTTTTCTAAAATAACTTTCATGCTATTAATCTGACTACTTTACGTTTCGAATGAAATCCTAACATGACCGTCTTTTATGAATTGAAATAGTTTGAAAAATTTAGCTCTTTTAGTTTTTCAAAAAATTGAATTCATGTCGTTGGCCAGAGTCAACAGGCTCAGTAAATATGGTCACGAGTAGAGACCGGATTCCTATGCAAGTGCATAATTTGTTTGCCGCCACATACGACCCAGGGGATCAATTATCTATCCAAATCATGCATCTAGGATACTCAGAGTTAAATTTTATACTGCATATGTTTGTATATTTGAGTAATATTGCATAAAATTGCATATTTGAAGGATTTTTTTTATCAAATATTGCATATTTTGCGCCAAATACAGATTTTTTTAAAGAAAAGCTTGTTAATATAGAAAATAAAAGCAATACCCCAGGTAACACACAATATCCCTAGAATATTCTAAGAAGTTATTTAAAGGACACATATATTCCAATTATCTCCAGGAGATCCACAGAATATTTGTATGGGATTTAATCTTCTGAGAATATTCTTTTGCGAATATTCCAAGAATGCGCAACTAGGAATATTCCGGGAAAGGGAATTTAATGTCCTAAACGAGTATTTTAGTTCTAAGAAAATTCCCAGAATATCTACGAATAATGAAAGATTATTCACAGGATATTCCAATGTCCAGAGAAGATATCAGAATATTTATAGATTATTCTTGTGCTACCTGGGACAATACAATCGTGTCTGTTAAAAAAAAATACCCTTCCACCTCCGTATTTTTTCGTTCACATTTTTTGAAAAATTTTTATATTTATTATGTTGATTTTATTCAAGAGCACCTATTATTTCTTTGAGTTTAAAGATTTTTTAATATTATAAGTATTATGAGAATTTTGTACAATTTTTTACGAAATAAAAGTTCATATTTGACACTTGGTCTCTATAGCTTACTTTATCATTTTTAACTGCATATTTTGGCAGATTTTACTGCATAAAAATCCGGTCTCTAGTCATGAGTGATTCTCGTATTAAATCAGCTTAATTCTGGGCTTAGTTTTTAGTCTTAATGTTTTCGAGAAATCTTAAGATTTTAGATGAATATTTAAAATAAATTTAGTGACATTATTATAGCCCTCTCAAATATATAGTATATTAATAAAATTACATATTAGGTACAATTTGTAAATAATATGCGCAGGAATTGAGCTCAAATCCACGCTGAGAAAATGAGAAACACTACAACCTCTACCAATCAGGCTTAACATGGAATAAATTATTTAAATAATATTTTCAATTTCCTCTTTCTTAATACTAAATTAACATTCTGAAATATATTACATTATGTAGTATATCCTAAATCCATTTGTTTTATTTTTTGTGTAACTTGAATGACCATAGACTTTCAATTAAATACATTATACATGAAAAGCATTTTAACTAGAACTAATTCCTTGCAATTAACTTATTCAAATGATTATCTTTAGATAAAAGTGAAATTTGTTAATTTTTATTTGGTATTTTTTTAAATAATTTATTTCCAGTAAATAAAATAATTTTATTTCGGATTGCAAGCGAACAATATCAATAAAAATCACTTCGGAATTGATAAACAAAAATGTTCACTTTTTTTCTTATCGTGTTTAGATAGGTCTGAAACGTGGAAAAAATCATTTTCAAGCATGATTTTTCTGTCTGTCAGTGTCTAGATTCTGATACCGACCATCGTTCAAGAGGAGAATGTGTAGAAATTTAAATTTTAAGGAGTTAGATGTCGGTTCTAGGTGAAACATTTTAAATAAATAAAACAAATATATGTTATGATTAAAAAGAACCGTGTTTGGTGGCCCTATTTTATTTTAATGAATTGGCTAAGGGGCCAGTTATGGGAAAAAAGTTGAAATAAAAGCCAACTTTTATTTAATATTTTATTTTGGGGAGACGTAATCGATATTTTACAACGTTTCAAGCGCTACACCGCTGCTCTTCATCAGTGCACGTCAACCAAGTCATAAAAACACGCAAAATTTATCTCCAGCAGACGTTTTACGTCGGAATCATTACACTGGTAAACAAGCTATTTCAACTGAACAATTTCAATTACTGTCTTTCGTTCTGCCTTCATTTTACATAATAAAGTATTAAATAAAAGTTGGCTTTTATTTCAACTTTTTTCCCATAACTGGCCCCTTAGCCAATTCATTAAAATATATGTTTTGAGTTTTATCTCGTATTTAAGGCTATTGGCCATCTTCAAGTGGTACTAGAAGCAACACAGTTGATGGGTCAATAGCTCGAAATACCATATATATCGAGATAAAACTCATAACATATTATATTTGTTTTATTTATGTGAAATCTACTTTGTATTTTAATTTAATTCACTCTTACTGTGTTGAAAATTTATGTGAATTCATAAGACCCATACTATAACCCTTAATTTCAGAGTTAATTTTACAAAATGTTTTACATTCAAAAATAAAAATTAATAAAAATGCCCTATTTAAAGATATAATATGTTAATAACTGCATCTCTATTAAAAATAAATCCGTTGCAGGGATTCGAGTCACGTAACGAGGGCTCCTCATATACCTTGTGATCCAAATCAACCATGTCGAATAGTCAGGTGGGTTAATTTTGATTTTTCATTTAAACCAATTGAGATTATCATCACTAGCAGTAAGTAACACTATTCATATAAATTAAACTCCAATCGAATTTGATTTATAAATAATCTATGGATTGGTTTATACCTTGGTTTTAGTAGACAACTAGTTCCAACTCCTACGATGCGTTTTTGCCTGGTAAACTACGCGTTCAAAATGCTCAAACACATTGGTATTACATTTGAACAGTATAACTTTTTAATAAGATAATTAAATTGCTATTAGGATAAAAGCGCACACAGCGTGGTTAGGCCAAGTTCGAGCATTAGCTTCGTCGTACACGCTGTAAGCTATTTAAACAAACCATTTCGACCCCCCCCCCCCCCTGCAGCTCGGAATCCATTTGAGATACAGAGCTGAAATTATACACATGTAATTATGTAAGGGATCTTGAGGAGAGTGCCAAATTTCAATAATATAAGTTAAATAGATTCTGAGATATGGACCTGAGAAAATAGCTAATTTTGGTACTCACTGACAGGCCAACACACCCTTTAGGGTACTTCCAATCATTCCAGCATCATGAAATTTCGCCTGCTAGAAGAGTTTGGGACACAAACAAAGGAAAAATTCAAAAAAATCCAAACTTTCTATCTTTCAACCCCTTCAAAATGTAGAGGGAGGGTCAAAAATGAAAATTCTAGCCCGTTGAACCAAACTCAACCAAATTTTGTATACATATTCTATGGGCCCCTAGAAGGCTAGAAATGCAAAAACTAGCCACCCTAAATGGGGGGGGGGTCAAAAATAAAAATTCTAGCCCTTTGGACCAACCGACTTCCACATAGCTTACAAAAAGAAGAGAAATCTCAACCAAAACATTCTGTGAAAAAACAGGCCAAGTTCAAAAAAGTAGTGAAATCTAATGTGCAGCCAAGTTAAATTCGCCAAGAATAATTAAGTTGAGAGATCTACTATTTTCTCAACTTAATTATTCTTGGCGAATTTAACTTGGCTGAAAATAGTAGATCTCTCAACTTAATTATTCTTGGCGAATTTAACTTGGCTGCACATTAGATTTCACTACTTTTTTGAACTTGGCCTGTTTTTTCACAGAATGTTTTGGTTGAGATTTAAATATACACGCTCAAATCTGTTGTTAGATATAAATAGTCTCAATTCGTTCCTGTTTTTCTAGCTTCATTGTTATACATATTCTTCCCCTGATTTTTTTTCTTTTTTTTTTATAATTTAATTCTTAATAAATTTTCAGATGCAAATCCCATGCAATCAACAAAAAGCCGTCTAATGTGGGCGCCTGTAACTGTCCACAAACGAGTTCAAGACCGAATGTAACACCTTATAGGTAGGTAGGAGCGGGTGTTTTATTATCTGTATTAATTAAAAAGTTTATTTCACAATTTATTATTTGAATTGTATTTTGCATTCTAGGCCGGTCACCTGTCCAGGCAGGCCTGCAACATCGCACAGGTAGAGTGATTTAATAAAATATCTAGATTTAAACAAAAATATAGTGTAACCTTGATCAGAGACAAACTGGCGTTGCATTTTGAAAAATAATTGAATAGCAGCATAGGAAAAGATTACATCTATTAGTTCTAAAATCTACATATGAGCATCAGTCTTACATTCAAGTTGGTTAGCCTAGTTGTTAATTAATGTAATTTAGAAAAGTTTTCCATTAATATTCCAATAAAAATTACTTTTTTAGAATCTTTAAAAGAAGTAAGTGGCTTTAAAAAATTAAAGTAAGGCATCTGTATCTCATCAGGATTTCTTAATACTAATTATATTTTCAATATTCGAATATTTTATCTAAAATTGAGTTTATTAGAATTAATGTATAGAAACTTTCGGCCTATGAAATTTGTAAAAATAGGCGAGATTATCCAAAGGGTTCTGCTAGGAGTGTATTTTGACTTTGAGGTCGCCGATTTGCTCTGACACTTTATTCATTTTTTATGAATAAAGAGGCTTTTTTGCCTTGACAAATATGCTGTCTCATTATGAGATAGTTTGTTTTTCACACTCTAAAACTTTTTCAATTGTCGTGAAAATCCTCGAAATATTTTAATATTAAGGTCTCTGCCCACTACAACGTATCATACTATGACCGTACTAGGAACGTATCGGCACCGGCAAAATATTCTCGCCGACAATTAATTAACGCTCCGTGCATAGTAGGCCACGGTGCTGGTCGGTAACGGAACGGTCTAGTGGGCATAGTCTCATAATTTTCAATACAGAGAATATTTTTTTACCCGACACGTTCCTAGTACGGTCATAGTATGATACGTTGTAGTGGGCAGAGACCTTAATAACTAACAATTATTTCCTATGCTTAAAAGTAAAAAATGTATGATAGTCATACTCAATAAGTTAGTTTCTAAAATGTACCTATTGCTAATGTAAATGGCTAAGTGTTTAAATTTAGAATCACTAAAACGCAAAATTTTACAAATGATTAAATCTTTGAGTGAAATATTTAGAATGATACAGTATGTCAGATTAGTTCATTTCTAAAGACAGACCTTTGTTCCGGATACAATTTACGAGGCAGTAATAATACCTACAACCCTTAGACATGTCATCAATATTATCATTGGGAGCCCGTATTTAATTAGAGAATCTCTTGTGATTTCTTAAGAAATGTTATGTCTGTTACCATTAACAATTTAAGCTTTTATATAACATATAACTTACATATAATATGTAAATAATTATTCAGTAATATTTCGTAGATTTTGGGTGTGAATTAAAAATGAGATGTTTGTCTGTTTGCTGAAATATTTTCTTTTAAATTTGGAAGCTGGTTTTATAAGTTAAAGCTTTCATGATTAGTATTTTATGATTAATAAAGCTGAAGGAACTTTGACATATCTGGCAACTATTTTTAATTTTGTTAAGGGAGAATAGTGTAGGTTCTTGGTGAAACATAATGAACGACGGGTGAACCGCGACCTAAAATCCTGTGTAGAAGACAATAGATTATCTAATGAATTTCAAAGACGGTGTACACCTAATTCCAATCGCGGTTCACCCCTCGATAATAAATAAAGTATAAAGAAAATTTTTGAAAATTTTTTTATAAACTTTTTAAAATTTAAAATATAAAATACTAGGTAGGTTTCACATAAATAAAAGATCAGATGCTTGTTTAGCACGACTCTATAAATATTTCGGGGTATAAGCCCAACTTCAGGAGTTCACAAAGGACATTTTTCTAAAAATAGTTAAAGTAAAGAAAATTTTTGAAAATTTTTTTTAGAAATTTTAAAATATAAAATACTAGGTAGGTTTCACATAAATAAAAGATCAGATGCTTGTTTAGCACGATTCTATATATATATATTTCGGAACTCCTGAAGATGGGCTTATACCCCGAAATATATATAGAGTCCTGATAAACAAGCATCTGATCTTTTATTTATGTAAAACCTAACTAGTATTTTATATTTTAAATTTTAAAAAGTTTATAAAAAAATGTTGAAAATTTTTTTAGAATCTTTAAAATTTTAAATATAAAATACTAATTGAAGGAGACAATAAAAGAGTGTGTCTTCTGCTGGAATTATAAATTTTATTTATTTATAACGAGACTATAGTTTCGAGGGCTTTGCCCTCTTCATCAGTCTATTACAATGTATTCACAGGAATTAATTTATGAATGAAAGTTTTACATTTTTCATGTGTACCTTAACACATGAAAAATGTAAAACTTTCATTCATAAATTAATTCCTGTGAATACATTGTAATAGACTGATGAGAGGCAAAGCCCTCGAAACTATAGTCTCGTTATAAATAAATAAAATTTATAATTCCAGCAGAAGACACACTCTTTTATTGTCTCCTTCAATATATAAAAATTCTGCTACTCTCGGCAAAAACTTTCAATTTAATAAAATACTAAGTAGGTTTTACATAAATAAAAAGATCAGATGCTTGTTTATCAGGTCTCTATATATATTTCGGGGTATAAGCCCATCTTCAGGAATTCTGAAATATATATATATATATAGAATCGTGCTAAACAAGCATCTGATCTTTTATTTATGTAAAACCTACCTAGTATTTTATATTTTAAATTTTAAAGATTCTAAAAAAAATATTCAAAAATTTTCTTTACTTTTTTTGAAACAGTTTGTTAGCTGAAATGTTCATAATTTTGACTTCTAAGACAGTGATTAGAAATTAGGAAGTCATTTGAGAATAAATAGTAGGTTAAATGAAAAAAAAATCTATTGCAGGTCGTATCGATATGATGACTGACTTGATTGATTCTTTTAAGCACTTCCAATTGACTCCAAAAATAGTACTGTAACGTCGTGTACTTTAGGAAAAATTTTATTCATTTACTTTTTCTCTAAGCCAGAAGAAATATTTAAAGTTTCCAGGCATTTAGTTATCTAAGATTTAAAGATATAATAAAGCTGTTGGAAAGATTTAATATTGTTATATTCAGCAAATTCTAAAATTTTAAATTAATATTATAAATTATAGTAAAAGTTTTTCATTTTTTGTAATATTAATGATAAAAGGTTTTTTCAAAAAGTATAAATTGTCTTTTTCTTTTCAAGAACAAAAGAGGAGCTTGAAATTGGGGTCGTAATCGAATACTAGAGATTTTAGTGTATATTAAAGACTAGAGATAGATGAAATTCTAAAAATAATTCTAGAATTTAGAATGGATTGATAAATCTAAACACACGGCAGTGTGTCAGCCAAGTTCGGAAAAACGGGCGACGCACCGGCCATGTGTATATTTACACGAACCATTTCGAGCTACTTTCGACCCCCCCCCCCCCATAACTCAAAAACTATTAGACTTAGACACTTGAAATTTTGCATGCCTAATAAGACCCACTAGAACACCTAGAATCCCAAATTTCATGAATAAATCTAATATAGTTCTTGAGTTATTAAGCTCTGAAAAGTGCCATTTTTAACACTGACTCACTGACTGACTGACATATCAAAAACCTAAAGTACTTCCGCTGATCCTAGAATGCTGAAATTTGGCATACTGGTAGAGTTTGGGCTACAATTAAAGGGAAAAATCGAAAAAGCGAAACTTTCCCTTTTTCAGGACCTAAAATGAAGGAGTGAAATTGATTATAGGCTTAATTAACATATAGTGAAAATACAATCAAGCTAGAATTCTGAAATTTGGCATACTGGTAAAGCTTGGAACATTAATAAAGGAGGAAATTGAAAAACCGAAACTTTCCTTCTTCGGGGTCCGAAATGAAGGGGTGAAATTTATGAAAAACCGACCGGGTTTTTAACAGATATTTTATGAGAAATATTTAATAATTATTAATATAAATGTTTAAATGTAATTATTTAGATAAATTAAAGGATAAAACTTTTCAAAAATTAATGATATCTGACCAAAAACATAAATGTGAAAAAGGGGCCAAGTTCGGTACAAACGGCTTCGCCAACAAAAGAGTTGAGATCTAAACGGGTACCAAGTTCCATAGCAGTTGCTTAAATCATAGCTATAGGGATGAACAACGATCTTCAATTGATTTAAAAGAAAATTTGTTACGTTCTTTGATATTAAATTTATAACTTGGCAAGTTTTATATCCAACTAAATTGTTTGTAGTATAAAATAAGAACAACTAGATAAATTTTAAGCTTGTATTAAATATCATCACGTTAAACGTAATTTATTGACTATTATAACTTGCAGAGTTATAAATTTAATATCAAAGAACGTAACAAATTTTCTTTTAAATCAATTGAAGATCGTTGTTCATCGTACCTATTCCATCCCTAAGGCATTTCTTTGGACAAATGGTGTGTATTTGGTAAAAATGAAGCTTTCTGGAGAATCATTTTGTTTATGAAGTTTAAATTCTTTTTACCTTAGTTTATTATTGGATTAATTGACAATTTTCTCGGAATAAAGAAAAGAAGGAAACACTTTTATACGTAGTATCATAATTATTTAAATTATATAATGGCGCGCTGGCGTCTTTCTTTATATAATAAGAATTTATTCTTCAAAATATTTAAAATGTTTTATATTGATAGAAAAAAATTTTGAATAAATTCTATTTCTCTTTTTTGTTAAAAGAACAATTTTTGTTTGCTCCCATGAATGCTAAATATTTAGGGTTTAGATTTAGGTGTAGAATTCGGTTTCGCCACGCCAGTTCGTTTTGATCAGGGGCTTAAATAATATTGATAAATTATTTTCTTTAGATAACAATCAAATATGGCTTTGGGCGTTTGGGTGAAGCAATGCTCCAGAAAACAAATCCATTGCAAAGGTGAAGTATTTCCTATTTAATTAAATAGAGAGAACATTCCTATAATTTTTTCCATGCTTTTGTTATAGACCAATAATAATCAATTTATTGAAAAATTGTTTATTTTGATTTTATTTTTGATAAAATGGAAAAATCAATGAATCGGAGGTATTTTGATAACTAGAAGCAGACGTATTTGCATTGGATGCGGAGAAATGGGACGTGAAGCTCATATGTAGATCCTCTTTAAGGGCCAGTTGTATGTAGGTTGGTAAACTCTTTTTAAACGTTGACAAAAGCAAAACCTTAAAATTCAACTTGTGCCCAGTGATAGACACTTCATTTCATTTGGCCATCCCACACGGCAGAAGGTGAATTTTAAGGTTTTACTCTTTGTCAACGTTTGAAAAGAGTTTACCAACCGACATACAACTGGTCCTAAGAGTCAAGGTTGCACTTTCGTTGGTTAACGATTAAAGAAGAAAATTGACATTACGTTTTTTTACACCGTCAGGAGCAGGCAAAGTTGTCTCTATTCTCCCAGCAAAAATTATGCACCTCAAGTAGAGTCGAAAATCAATGAAGCAACCTACACAATTTGCACCCAGCATAGAGAAATTGAAATCGATTCAATATGCTACATTGATGATTATGGCCAAATCGACTCGGCAAAAGCGCCACTGATGATTATTGCCGAAAGGCTCCTGCAGAAATCTCCAATGATTATTGCCAAATCGACTCGGCAAAAAGAGTCACTGTTGATTATTGCCAAAATGCCCCAGTAGCAAGTAATGATGATTATTGTCAAATTGATTCGACAAAAACCCTCACTGATGATTATTATCAAAGCGGTTCGGCATCGACATCAACGAACACTTTTGAACAGGAATTTCAGTCCCAAGCATCTACTGAAATCAGGAATCAAACTTTAAATAGGCCCAAAACTCAACCCCAACCGGAAATTAGGAGAAATTATGAAACTAAAACGATACAACGACCTAAAACAGAGTCAAACATTGTTCGAAAAGAAGTTAAACAAACAACCCCGTCCCACTCAAATGACAATCTACCCAAATATATTTATATATCATCATATCGATTCCGTAAAGAAAGCATGAATTCATCCGAAGATTAAAAGAAGAAAGGAAAATAATAAAAAAAAATCGGTTTCATTTTAGAATCTGATTCAACTTTTTTTTTTACAATCACAGTAGGTAGATTAACAATTTTATTTATTTATATTTAATATTGTTTAGTATAATAAGGCTTAGCTACTACCAATCTCAAAATTTCTCATTTACAACCTCTTTCCAAGTTCCAACCATTAATCTAATTGACTCCACGGGAAGAACGGGTTAAGTCACATTTCGTTTTCAGAAGAGCAAATTTAAATTTTCAATTTTAAGAAAAATATAGGTATACTTAAAACATTCCACTTGAGTGTAAGCAATATAATCATGATGCCAAATTGATTTCTTATGAGAGAATAACATTTTAAAAAATAACAACTAACGTTAAATTATTAAAAAAGGCAACTTTCTTTCCGTTTCACTAAAAATAAAAACCTCTGTAAATCTTAATAATTTACTGCATTATTTGAAAGTAATTTCAACTGGGACGATGTGTCGGCCACCAGAATGCATCATAAACCCATTTCCGAAAAATGGACTTAACCCGTTCTTTCCGTGGACTCTTCATTGTGTTCAATGTTTCTAGCAATCGCATTATTTACCCACTCAGTCTGCTCGCCAATTAAAAAACGACCTCTCACTAAAGCCATTAATTTTCCTCTATCGCCTGAAACAGGCCTACTGAAAAAAGTATAACTCAAAATATATTGATCAAAAATGTCAAAAATAATTAAAATTTCATATCATAAAAGTTTTTATTCATTTTATTATCAATATCTACACGGGATTATTGTTAAATACGAGCCATGTTTCTAAAGTAAGTACTGTTTTCACAAACAAAAAAAAAAAAAACAAGTGAATGCTTTAATTTCAAAGTGATCTAAGTGCCAAATGTAAAATTTTTTGAAAATCAATAAAAACACTGCAGTTTTGAAAAAAACATTTTTTAATTGGGTACATTATTATTTAAAGCGCATTCTATGAGAGACTATAAAAACTAACAAATTATTTGGAACATAGATCATGTAGAAGGGCCTTGGTACTTAGATCACTTTGAAAAGAAAAACATTTTTTTTTTTTTTTTTGGCACTTAGATCGCTTTGAAATTAAAGCATTCAAGTATACTTTTCATAACAATTGTATTTTCACATGAAAGCCTGTATCTTAATCTACATTTCGACATAGTTTCCACAATGTTAAGGAATTTATTGTATCTTTCAACGAGCTTTTGTATTCCCTCCTCAAAAAAGTCTGCCGCCTGATTGGACATCCACTGAAACTTTCGATAATTTAGTCTTTCAGTCACATTTGCATAAAGAAAACCTCTTGACATTAGAGGAAACAAATCAGATGGTATGCAAATGGGTTGGAACATTTAAAGATGGTCGCAAGAAAATTCATGACGAGGAACGAAGTGGGCGACCTTCTGTCATTACTGAAGATTTAGTGCATAAAGTTGACGAAAAAGTGAGAGAGAACAGACGGTTTACGATTTCGTCGTTATCTGATTTGTTTCCTCTAATGTCAAGAGGTGTTTTTTATGCAATTGTGACTGAACGACTAAATTATCGAAAGTTGCAGTGGATGTCCAATCAGGCGGCAGACTTCTTTGAGGAGGGAATACTAAAGCTCGTGGAAAGATACAATTAATGCCTTAATATTGGTGGAAACTATGTCGAAACGTAGATTAAGATACAGGCTTTCATGTGAAAATAAAATTGTTATGAAAAGTATACTTGTTTTTTTTTTATTTGAAAACGGTACTTACTTTAGGAACATGCCTTGTATTTATATTATTTTAAACTATATTTGAAGCGTACAAATCTAGGGCCAATATGCGTTGAATTTACTCAAAAATTTTCACTTTTTCGGTGAGCTTTATTGTGTTTAGAAATGACTGAATCATAGGCAAAAATCATATTGAATTATTTATATCATTATTTCTCTGTCTTTTTGTGTCTGTTTGTCTGTCTAGATTCCGACACCGACGTTAACTCATGAAGGGAAGCTTATTGAATGTTTTGGTGTCAAAATGAAGAAATTTTGGATTAAAAAACGCAGATCCAAAAAAATATTCGAATCATTATATGGTATATGAAACTGTTGTTGCTAATGAAATAAAAATTTAGCTCATACGTTCGTATTGATAAATTAAATCTCTATGTTAGGTTTCAACTTTCTAGCCCGAAACGGTTCGCTGACAAAAAAATTGGCAAATCATTAAAATTTTTGGAAAGTACTAAGTCTTATAAACAAGTTTCTCATTTTCTGATTTAGTCTTAAATAATTAACATGAAGATTTTATTTGATAATCGTTTTTTTCCAAGTGAATACCAATAGAATTCTATGAAGAATTTTGAATTTACTTAAATTTATATATAAATAGAGAGAGGAAAAGAAATGTAAAAACATGTAATCTTGGAATATTTTATTGAAAGTTTTATTTATAAGATAAAATACTATATAATAAATTTATTTTTAAAAAAAAAATTATACAACTTACATTATTAAATAAGGCTCTGTATATATATATATATAGAATCGGTTTCTCGAAAACGGCCATAACGATTTCGCTAAAAATTGGTGTATTTATCAAGTCTCGTGAGTTATTAGTTGTGTCAAATTTTTAATCCGATTGAAATAAAGGAAGGGGGTGTAAATTAGTCATGACTGAAAATAAATATTTTAATCGTACATATCTCGTCTTCGGTAAGTCGCAGAGTCTTGAAATTTGAAACTTGAGCTATCTAGAAGCTACAAGCAGTACCACAAGATTTTGGCTAAAATAGAAATACCGGAAGTTGATGTTTACGCATGTAAGAATGTACCCTCCTGCGTTTCGCAACCATAAATCTTAGACCTACGAAATTCGAAACTTAAGCTCGATATAGGCTAGAAGGGGTACAGCAAGCTTTTGCTTGAAATCGGAACACTGGAAATTGACATTTACATGAAAGATTTTTCGTTTTTTTACTTTATCCAATGCGAAGCATGGGGAAAGTATTGTAATCGGTCTGAAGCGGCTTCAAAGGGTCCTCAGGAAAAACTACGGAACCCATGGTCTCAATTAAAGTCACAAATTGTAGTATTCAATTAGGGTTGAATTTTAGCACTTGACGGTTTTGCCAAAAATTGCATGGGGTCTCGTCCGAGAGGCCAAAAAGTGCGATTTTTTCATTTAGTGCGTGCGGATGGATGGATGGATGTATGGATGGATGTATGGATGGATGGATGTATGTATGTATATACGTTTTTATGGCCCACGATGTTTTCCACACCGTTGCATCGATTGAAATGAAATTGAAAACCTACCATTAGTTTAACAAAATGAAGCGTTGATTAGTTTTTGGTACATATCGGCCCACAAACATTAGTACTTTATTTCAGTACTTTTTTAGTTTTTTCTAAATATTTTGAAAATGACTTAACCAATTTTGATGAAATTTAATATCCTAATTAAGTACCTTGGGGACCACAAAAAAGGTTAAATAAAGTTTTTAGTAAAATTATATTTTAAAGTACTTTACTCAAGAGTAAGATAGTACTTTTTTTTAATTTTTGTATTTAAAATTCTTTAAAATTTATTCATTGGATCGTTTTAATATAGCTCATTTAACCTTGCTTAAGTAAGAATGGATAGGCTTCTCTCTGTGAAATGCTAAAAATTTGGGAGGAAATTTTATAAGTAACAATAGCAACTGCGTTGTTTTCTTATCAGTTACCTTTGCTGAAGACATAGAGGAATCGAGTTAAAATCAAAAATAACGATTGATTCTCATCTAGTACTTGAGGAATAACCATTCTATATTGGATTTTTGACGTTTCGGTTTTTATTGGTAACCATTGCTGAAGACAGAGAGGAATCGGGTTAAAATCAAAAATAGCGATTGATTCTCATCTAGTACTTGAGGAATAACCATTCTATATTGGATTTTTGATTTTTCGGTTTTTATTGGTAACCATTGCTGAAGACATGGAGGAATCGGCTTAAAATAAAAAATAACGATCGATTATTAATCTAATACTAGAGGAATAACCTTATTGCACTCCATTTTTGCTGAAAACGTGGAAGAATCGACTTAAAATCAAAAAAGATAAAACAAACTCGCTTGAGTTGTTTGCCATAAAAGAATTTAGTCTTTTTGATTTTAAGTCGATTCTTCCACGTTTTCAGTAGAGGTTGCCATTAATAGTCAAAACATCAAAAATGGAATGCAATAAGGTTATTCCTCTAGTATTAGATAAGAATCGATTGTTATTTTGGATTTTAAGACGATTCCTCCATGTCTTCACCAATGGTTACCAATAATAACCGAAATGTCAAAAAATCTAATGTAGAATTGCTATTCCTCGACTTTTAAATAAGAATCGATCATTATTTTTGAATTAAAGTCAATATGAACTGCAAATAGCAAGTGATATCTGATTAATAATATAGGAATAAACATTAATATTTCAAATGAGTTTGGATAAAGTTTAGCAACGATCCGTTGCAGTTTATTTTTTTTTTGATTTTCACAGAAACCACACTAACGATTTTTTTTTTAAATTGGTCTACTTATCAAGTGTCATGAGTTATTAAGGTATTTAGTTTAGAGGCAAAAAGTTACCGAGCATCGCTCGGTGCTCCAGGCACTATAATATAGTGAAAGGTAGTCCCTATCAAGGGACGAAATGTGTTTTTCAGAATGGATGATCGATTAATCATCTTACTTTTTCTAATGAAATTTATTATAGTCTAAATGATCTGTAAAAGAAATGCTTCCATTGTTGGGACCACACGTTTATATAATATACTAGCTGTACCCGCAATGTGCCTCCGGCACGCCTGTCCCAGCTAGGCCCCTCCGGGCGGGCTGCCCTGGCGGGCGGCGTCTCGGAATGAAAAGTATGAGGTGTCCAAAATTGATTACCTTTTATGTAAATTGTTTTTTTTTTTTTTTTTATATATATATATATATATATATAGTTGACCCGGCCACGCGTTGCTGTGGCTAAAGTTTTTGTTATATTACATTATAGTAAACAATCTAAGAGGAACGATAAGAGAACATCAGTCACGGAGTCCACTATGCTTTTTCACACAGATAGTATTTGTAAAAAAATATGGTGATCTCCTTATTTGACTTTCTACTACTATAACCCTTTAGTACAATGAAATTATTTACGAACAAAGACGAAAATGTTGATGTTGGTATACAAATTCACTGGATTGAGATTTGAAGGGGAAGTACGTTGAACACAATTAATTAAAATGTTCTTACACTTGATATTAAGCAGAAATCAATACAAAATAAAAATTTATCAGATTTATTATTTCCATTTAATTTTATAACAAATAAGTATATTACAGTATAATACAGTAAATAACATGTGACGCTTAAACTCATGAATGAGGTAGGCAAGGCAGACAGTCTTAAACTTTTAAACATTAATATCTATTTTTTTGAATTATAAATACTTTCAATTTCAATTTAATTTAACACCAATCGGTGCACAATGTTTTTGGTTAACCTGTCTTTAGCTAACACAAATAGATTCGACGGTTTCCCAACACGTGAACACGCAACATATAGTTGCCCATGAGAAAAACATGGATTTTCCAAATCTAAACCACAAATGGACATTGTTTGACCTTGAGATTTATTTATAGACATGGCGAAAGCTAAACGAATTGGAAACTGTAGCCTTTTGAAGGGTATGGTAGAATCTGATGGTATCATCGGAATACGTGGCAGCAGGACCATTTTTCCTTTAAACTTCCCAGCCAAAATGGTTGCTTCAAGAATGTTTCCGGTGATCTTTTTGATGACCAAACGCGTACCGTTACATAATTGAGGTGGATTCAAATTACGGAGGAGAATAATAGGGGAACCAATCTTTAATCGAAGATTATGTGGTGGCATTCCAGGGATATCTAATGAATTTAAAAATTCAATCGGAAAATTTACACTTTCTTTTTCATCAACAACAGTATCGATTGATTTAAAAGACATCAGATCGCCTGGTAACAACTGTTGTATCTGGAAGTTAATTTCGTCAACATCAACGTTTTTGGCTGCCAAAATCGCCCGTTGACTGAGCCATTCATGATTCAAATAATTATTCTGTATATCCGGGAAAATACTCTGAATCAATTCATTTTTATCCTGAACAACAGTGCAAAAATTGTCTGGTAGTTTAATGCATCGCGTATTTGGTTGCAGTTCTATTTTACCGTTCCCAATATCTAGTAGTTGTTCGGAAAATATTTGTGCTGATGGATCATTTTGCAATTGTACTCGCATATTTATGGTCAATCTATGTGGCCGGCTATGCTAACACCAAAAATTTAAAAAGTGGAAATAATTGAATTATACGGTATTTCGTTCACTACAAAATAAATTTAATTAATTTTATAGCGTCAACAACACGTGGTAATTATGCTGTTAAAATGTAGCTTATATGACACGTTCTTAGATTTACCATAGCAGCGCCATCTATTGATTACTTACTCAACCCAGTCGAAAGGTATCGACATCTGTTAGAATCATTTGGAAATTGTGACTGTCAAATAATAACAGACAAATAATTAGCAATAAATTAAAATTGCGACTATAATTTGAGATTTAAACTATCCTACCTCTCAAGTTGGATCGAACTGCACATGGTGTGCGAATTTTATTATAATCGGTTCAGTGGTTTAGGAGTCCATTGAGCACAAACATTGTGACACGAGATTTATATATATTAAGATAGGAGTGTTTTATTCCAGTATTATTTTTATTTTTCAAAACTATTTTGTAAAAAATGTGTGAAGATAGTACATATTTAGAATATCTTCAAAAAAGTTCTAATCAAGTTAGATATTCCCCATAAATAAAAATCTTCAGTCATTCAAGACAAAACAGGTACCTTAAACTGTGAAATTTCTTTTCGCGATGCCAGAATTCATCTCGGAATATAGGGGCGCACCTTTTTACTACAACATCTTTTTGCATCAATATTAAATAAATACAAATATTTTATAAAAAATAATTTGAAAACGATTATTAGAAATCCAAACTTTTCGGGAGAAATGCTCCCTTTGTCAATGGAAATTTTGAAAAATAGCTGTTTTATAAAGAAAATATAAAGTAAGTACAATCAGAAATCAGTCGGTTTACTCCCAACAAAATGTTTCTCTAAAATTGCACTTTCGCGACTGGTATTATAAAAAAATATTTAATCATCCTAAATTATGTTGATTAAATATTTCGTTTAAAAATTAGAAAATAGATATTTTTACCTTTTCAGCTTTTGCAAGGAAGACCCATAATTTTCGCCAAGTGGTAAATTTGCGATGATCACTAAAATTATACTGCATTTCTGTTGAAGCATATCGTGAACACAATGGGGATTGATATTTTCTAGAATCCATTTTGATACTAATTAGAACAAATTTGGTTGTTTTTTTTAATTTGTGTTAATCAGCTGTGAGTGCTGTGGGAATTCACTAGCATCCAAGTGAACGAATTCAAAATCGTGAGTTTCTCGCTTGTTGGTTGACTCTTACTCATTGATAACCCAAACAAAAATATTAATATATTATGCTATGTAGATTAAAAAAATTACAAAATATTATAATTATAAATATTAGATTATTTCTTTAATTTCAAATTCTCTTCACTTTTCAATTCTTCTTAAAAATTTAATAAATAAATACATACATATCATAAGTTACTATTTTTATTTTGGTAAAATATACCGTGAATCTTTAATAACATTTTCACATATTTAGACAATTCACGGACACACCTAATCGTACTTTTATTAAAATAAACTTGTGTTTCTAACGGATTTTCTGCTTTCCAATAAATTTAATCTCGTATTATTTCCCTCATATTCATGAAATTCATTTTAATACGACTAATAATTTCTTTTGGAAACAAATCGCTTGAATATCATATAATCTCAGGCCCGGGTCTAGGGGCGCAAAGGTGCACCTGCACACGGCGGCAAGTTTTAAGAAGCGGGAAATTTTTTTAATGTAATTTTCAAATACAATGTTGTTTTCCAACCAATACTTTGGTAAAACTTAGGGATCGCGTTGTTGGTTGATAGTGAAACATTTTTTAAAAATTATTATGAGTTTAGTTAGGGAATCAGTAAGGAAAAGTATAAATATATATTTAACTCTAAAGACACGCTTCTTACGAGAATTTTATGAGAAAATGTTTTATTTTTATTTAAAATTCGGGGCTTAAACACTTATTTATGAATGACTCAAAACGAGGGCCGGATTTCCCTAAAGTCCCTTCTTTTTCTCCAATACCACCCCTATATATCTTAGATATATTGTCGCGGACCGCAAATTCGCGATATAAATTTTCGACATAAATTCATATACAGGGTGATTCACGGTCGATGGCACGTTAGACGTTTATGGAAAACAGAACGCGGGATTTTTTCTGAAAATTTAGCACTTTACATTTTCGTACCTGTTCTATCAATCTAAAATATTTTCATTCTTATCTAATACTAGAGGAATAACCTTATTGCATTACATTTTTTATGTTTTGACTATTAATGGCAAGCTCTACTGAAAACGTGGAAGAATCGACTTAAAATCAATAAGACTAAATTCTTTTATGATAAACAACTCAAGCTTGAGAATAAGAGAATTTTTTATAAATATATTGTATATACTTTTGTGTCTAGCAAAATGAATAATACCTAATTGTAATTTTCAAGTCTTCTTATCTATAATAATACCTACATACAGTGAGTGAATCGTCGATGGCACGCAGGTTTCGGAAAACGGAACGATGATTTTCTGAAAATTTACCACCATAAATTTTCTTACCTGTTCTATCGATTCCAAAATGTTTTCAGTCTTGCGATGTTTCGGCTTCCATGACGTCGTAGCAACTATTATTTTAGTTGAACACTTGTAGTATTAACACGTTTTATAGAAAGATTCTTTTATTAAAATTACTTTGTTAATAGTTCTATACTCTATCGGTTTTCGAGATAAAATAATTTGTGTTAAATATGGTGCAAACATGGCCTTAATTAAAATTAAATAAATTAGAACTATGCGAAAGTTGATATTTTGGTGGTAGTTTAGAAGCACCAAGATTTGATGCCGAGAATCGACTCCATATTATATAGGGCGTGCTAAAATTACTACTATTTCCGTTATTCATAAAAGGAGTCAAAGTTCATTTTTCAAATGAGACCCTCTGTTATTACTCAATAAATTGAAGACGAAGAAAAATGCTTTAAGACGATATATCATGTCCTATACCTAAAACATCAGTTTTCTTAATAAAGCCGGCTTTTCGTGAAAAATTACATTTTAATTAATTTAATTTCAACTAACCATCACAATATCAACCTTATGAAAGTTTGTTGACTATTTATAAGTAACTTATAAACAGTTTATTGACGATGTTCAAAAAATCTCCCAAAATAATCTCAAATATTGATTATTCAAACGAAATTCCTATAGTAGGTACATTATTTATTATTGTACTATAAGAACCGTTTGAATAATCAATATTTTTGAGATTATTTTGGGAGATTTTTTTGAACATCGTCAATAAACTGTTTATAAGTTACTTATAAATAGTCAACAAACTGTCATAAGCTTGATATTGTGCATGGTTAGTTAAAATTAAATTCATTAAAATGTAATTTTTCACGAAAAAGCGGCTTTATTAAGAAAGCTTGATGTTTTAGGTATAGGGACATGATATATCGTCTTAAAGCATTTTTCTTCGTCTTTCAATTTATTGAGTAATATACAGGGGATCTTATTTGAAAAAATGAACTTTTGACTCCTTTTATGAATAACGGAAATAATAGTAATTTTAGCACGCCCTGTATAATATGGAGTCGATTTCTCGGCGTAAATTAAATACTTCGGGTCTGTCTAAACTACCACCAAAATATCAACTTTTCATGAATTGAGAGCACTAATTTATTTAAGTTTAATTAGGGCCATGTTTTGCACCATATTTAACACAAATTATTTTTTATCTCGAAAACCGATAGAGATAGGTATAGGACAATATTAACAAAAAAGTATTTTAATAAAAGGGCGGTTCTAAAAACGTGTTAATATACGGGGTGTTTTATTTAAAAAATAAAGTTGCTACGACTTTTCGATGGAAGCCGAAACGTCGCAATGCTGAAAATATTTTAGATCGATAGAACAAGTAAGAAAATGTAAGGTACTAAATTTTCAGAAAAATCCTGCGTTCCGTTTTCTATAAACGTCTAACGTGCCATCGACCGTGAATCACCCTGTATATTTCAATTAATATAGCCAAATCGTATGATGAGAAAAAAAAATACTTTTATTTATATAGATAAATTATAGTAGGTAAGGCTAAAAGAAACACTTTCTGACCCAGGGTTTTGTAAATCAAATCTAATTGATCGCAAATATCAGTTCGCTTCACTTAAATATAAATAAATCACGTGACTCGAGTCAAAAGACATTTATTTATTATATTTATTAATTAGATTATTCCATATATCCGATTAAAAATGATGTTAGAAACATCTAAATTAAAATAATTGATTTATGTGTTAAAATTTTTAATTTTAGTCGAAAAAATTTAGATTTTATTTTGACTTGAGGGTACTGTTCGAGCAACCTTAACATTAAATAGAATACAGGGTGTTGTTAACATACCTGGGGTTGTTACCATTGATGTCTGCAAGGGACCATCCACGTCGTCTCGACTCTTTCTCGACACCAAATGAATTGAGAAATAAGAAATAAAAAAAATCCAGTTACTCGATAAGATAATCCACATTGGAAATATTCCCTCGAGAAATTCTCAAATGCATTTTTTATTCAATCTACTCATTTTATTAATATAAAAATTTAATTAAAGTAAGTAATTAGCTATAATATAAAAAATGGGATTATAGAAATCAATTAATCATCTCTAAGATATTTAAAATGCATTTTTGGGTTTTCTTTGACCCTTTGTTTTGAGTTATTATATGTGTATCGAAATATTGACAGACACACAGACAGATAGAAAAAATCCTTTAAAAATGACTTTTCTCTATTTTCAGAAACATTTAAACTTAATTAAATATAAACTGGAACGGATTGTTGCTAAACTTTATCCAAAGTCATTTGAAATATTAATATGTTTATTCCTTTATTATTAATCAGAATTCACTTGCTATTTGCATTCCATGTTGACTTAAATTCAAAAATAGTGATCGATTCTCATTTAATACTCGAGGAATAACCATTCTACATAGGATTTTAAACGTTTCGGTTATTATTGGTAACCATTGCTGAAGACATGAAGGAATCGACTTAAAATCAAAAATAGCCATCGATTCTCATCTAATACTTGAGGAATAACCTTATTGCATTCCATTTTTGATGTTTTGTCTATTAATGGCAACCTCTACTGAAAACGTGTAAAAATCGACTTAAGGAGGTTCTTTTGCGACAATCCACACAAAAAGTTTTGGCCTCGTAACCACTCTATAAATAAGAACGGAACTAAAATTTTAGGTTATGTTTTTTTAACGTGACTGTATCACTCACACTACGAAATCTCTATATGGACACACACATAATTGCCGGATCGTTTCCCAGCCATTCTGCTTATATGCCCTCCACTAAAAATAATCGCCCAAATATGTTTTTTTTTTGTTTTTTATCAAAACTACGTGGTAAATAATTTGTATTTTTTTTAAGTTACTCCGAATATATTATTCTAACAAATATTAGTTTTTCATCAAGAACGTGAAAGTCCTTCAATGAAAAAAAAAATAAGGATCAAATCCCCCACCCTTTCCCTATCTGCCCTATGTAAAAAATGTCATTTTTAATTTCAATTATTTCATGTTTGGTGTGGTAAATCGTCTTCAAATTTTAACATTGTGTATTATGCTTTTAATTACTTATATTCCAAGTTTCAAAAACTTCTTGAATTTTTGCATTTGTGAAAGAACTACCTTAAAATCAAAAAGAATAAATTCTTTTATGGTAAACAACTCAAGGTTGAGAAATAAAGTACTAATGTAATTTCGGCAAAACCGTCAAGTGCTAAAATTTAATCTAATCGAATCCTACAATTTGTAACTTTAATTGAGTCCATGGGTTCCATAGTCTTTACCTAAGGACCCTTTGAAGTCGCGCTTGCCGCGAGACCGATTACAATATTTTCCGCATGCTTCGCATTGGATAAAGTAAAAAAGTTCTCAAATCACTAAAATTTTCATTTGTTCCCCATTCTTTTAAATGGAATATCACCTTTGGGGGAATAGTAATTGGCTCAAGAGTTGTTACTATAAAAGAATAGACTAATCGTTCTTATATCTCCAAAATTTACAGACAAAAGTAGAAATAATTTATTCTAAATTTAAAATTTATTTTATTCCACTGCCTAGATTATTGTAAAAAAAAAAAAATTCTGAACATAGAGTATGAGACTTTCTCTGGGAAAAATTTCGAGAAAGTACCTTATAAATAGCAACTAGTTTTAAATTAAGTACATTTTGTCAGATATATTAGCATTTTTGCTAAGAGTACACCCCACACAACAATTTTATTAATCTAACGTGTCTGGAATAAAACGGCTACATTTACTTCCGTAAACCTTACATTTTGGCTCACCTATCTAGCAAAAATTGGGTTCACGTGTAAATTTCTTTAACTTTTTCGTCCAATTTATTATTGAAATAAATTAATGGTTAGAATCAAGTAATAATCATTTTGACAATTATATCAAAAAATATTATATTTTATTATTTATTCTACTTTTTATATCAACAAATAATTTTTTTCAAAGAATATAGTGATATCAAATTGAAATTATTGAGAAATAGTATTTTCAAATTTGTTTTTCCAATATTTCAAAAACGCCGAGATCTCAAAATGTCAAGATCTAAACAGTAATCACCTCGATTGATGTTCTTTGAGAAATTCTACAAGAATATTTAACTAATTTTAACTTTCGAAAAATAGTCGTTGCCTATCCTCAAGGGGCTTGACTAGAGGTGAATGATTTCTCATTGATACCAACATAATTTAGTATATAATCATAAATTAAAAAAAAAAAAAAACACAAGCGTATTACTTAAAATTTTATCAAAATCCTTGACACAAAATAATAAAGTAAAAAGCAAAGTAAATTTTCCATAAATAATTTCTTTTTTTCCTTATAACATAAAATTTTAGAGTTATTATTTCTTATCGTATTAATCTTATTGTTTGATATTTAAGTTTAGTGGCAATGTTTCAAAGTTAACCTTGTTTATAAATTAAATGTCTCTGAGGAACAATAAGATAATTATATAATACAATAAATGTATTTAACTTTAAATTATATTTTCCAACTTCTACTAGTATTGTTAAAAGCAATTCTATTACTTTTAACTGATTTCAAGCAACACAATAGAGATTATAATTATTTTAAAAAATAATAAGTTATGTTATAACCATTTTGCTATTAGAACATAAAACGTGTCGAGAATTTTTTTTACTTTTATTACTTTTGAATTTTAAGTTAGTTCT
Organism: Forficula auricularia; assembly: GCA_024734495.1. Taxonomy (NCBI): domain Eukaryota; kingdom Metazoa; phylum Arthropoda; class Insecta; order Dermaptera; family Forficulidae; genus Forficula; species Forficula auricularia. Next base: position 16,886,239 of record JALMQS010000187.1, on the reverse strand, counting down.
TTCACAAATGCAAAAATTCAATAAGTCTTCGAAACTTGGAATATAAGTCATTAAAAGCATATTAAACATACTGTTAAAATTTGAAGACGATTTACCACATCAAACTTGAAATAATTACAATTAAAAATTAAATTTTTTTATATATAGTAGATTGGGAAAGGGTGGTAAAATGATAATTATTTTATTTTTTTTCATTGAAGGACTTTCACCATCTTGATGAAAAACTAATTTTTGCTAGAATAATATATTCGGAGTAAATTAAAAAAAATTGAAATTATCTACCTCGTAGTTTTGATAATAATAATAAAAATAAACTGCAACGGATCGTTGCTAAACTTTATCCAAATTCATTTGAAATATTAATATGTTTGTTCCTTTATTATTAATCAGATATCACTTGCAATTTGTAGTTCATATTGAAAATAATTCAAAAATAATTCTCATTTAAGAAGTCGAGGAATAACCATTCTACATTGGATTTTTGACGTTTCGGTTTTTATTGGTAACCATTGCTGAAGACATAGAGGGAATCGACTTAAAATCAAAAATAGCCATCGATTCTCATCTAATACTTGAGGAATAACAATTCTACATTAGGTTTTTGACGTTTCGATTATTATTGGTAACCATTGCTGAAGACATGGAGGAATCGACTTAAAATCAAAAATAACGATCGATTCTTATCTACTTGAGTTGTTTACCAAAAAGAATTTAGTCTTTTTGATTTTAAGTCGATTCTTCTACATTTTCAGTAGAGGTTTCCATTAATAGTCAAAACATCAAAAATGGAATGCAATAAGGTTATTCCTCTAGTATTAGATAAGAATCGATCGTTATTTTGATTTTAAGTCGATTCCTCCATGTCTTCAGCAATGGTTACCAATAATAATCGAAACGTCAAAAACCTAATGTAGAATTGTTATTCCTCAAGTATTAGATGAGAATCAATCGCTATTTTTGATTTTAAGTCGATTCCTCTATGTCTTCAGCAATGGTTACCAATAAAAACCGAAACGTCAAAAATCCAATATAGAATGATTGTTCCTCAAGTACTAGATGAGAATCAATCGCTATTTTTGGTTTAAAGTTGATTTCTCTATGTCTTCAGGAATGGTTACTAATAAAAACCGAAACGTCAAAAATCCAATATAGAATGTATATTTCTCAAGTATTAGATGAGAATCAATCGCTATTTTTTATTTTAAGTCGATTCCTCCATGTCTTCAGCAATGGTTACTAATAAAAACCGAAACGTCAAAAATCCAATATAGAATGATTATTCCTCAAGTACTAGATGAGAATCAATCGCTATTTTTGGTTTTAAAGTCGATTTCTCTATGTCTTCAGCAATGGTTACTAATAAAAACCGAAACGTCAAAAATCCAATATAGAATGATTATTCCTCAAGTACTAGATGAGAATCAATCGCTATTTTTGGTTTAAAATCGATTTCTCTGTCTTCAGCAAAGGTAACGGATAAGAAAACAACGCAGTTGCTATGGTTACTCATAAAAATTCCTCCCAAATTTTTAGCATTTCACAGAGAGAAGCCTATCCATTCTTACTTAAGCAAGGCTAAATGAGCTATATTAAAACTTTCAAATGAATAAATTTTAAAGAATTTAAAAAATTAAAAAAGTACCATCTTACTCTAGAGTAAAGTACTTTAAAATATAATTTTACTAAAAACTTTATTTAACCTTTTTTGTGGTCCCCAAGGTATTTAATTAGGATATTAAATTTCATCAAAATTGGTTCAAGTCATTTTCAAGATATTTAGAAAAAACTAAAAAAGTACTGAAATAAAGTACTAATGTTTGTGGGCCGATATGTGCAAAAACTAATCAGCGCTTCATTTTGTTAAACTAATGGTAGGTTTTCAATTTCATTTCAATCGGTGCAACGGTGTGGAAAAAATCGTGGGCCAAAAAAGCGATAACATCCATCCATACATACATCCATACATCCATCCATACGCACGCACTAAATGAAAAAATCGCACTTTTTGGCCTCTCGACGAGACCCCATGTAATTTTGGCAAAACCGTCACGTGCTAATATTCAACCTAATTGAATACTACAATTTGTGACTTTAATTGAGTCCATGGGTTCCGTAGTCTTTACCTGAGGACCCTTTGAAGCCACGCTTGCCCCGAGAGCGATTACAATACTTTACCCATGCTTTGCATTGGATAAAGTAAAAAAAAATAAAAACATAATTGAGCGATCATTTTTAGTGGAGGGGATATAATATCAGTGGCTTGAAAACGATCCATTCATAAAGAGAATATAGTAGTGTAAAAAGTACAGTCACGTTAAAAAACATAACCTAAAATTTTAGCACCATTCATAAATATAGAGTGGTTACGAGGCTAAAAGTTTTTGTGTGGATTGTCGTGAAAGAACCTCCTTAATGCAGAAATAAAAATATATATTTTTGAAAACACATCGAACATTAGTAACTGAAAAAATTGAAATCTTTTAGGTTTGCTTTCTCTTTTGAATCCACACATTTCACAATGACTGGATCAAGTCATTTTTTCTAAAGACCATTTTTAATCGAGTTATCATCTCTATAAATACTACATAAATATAAATAAATTTTTTTCGAAACGATTGAGCTATTAATAAACGTTTTATAATTGTTTTGATAAAAAACTATATTCATTTATTAGAATAAGAAACTATTATGAATTTATTGTATTTCAAAATATCTATATTAATAAAATAGTGTGTTTGGTAGGTAGGGCCGACCGGCCGGAAACTTGACTTAGTTACATATAGATGGCAGTGGTATCGCTTAAATCAACAAAAAATTGGCACATTTTTTAAAAAGCAGGAAAAAAGACGCTCCCCTCCAGGAGCTATATGGTCCGGGGCCGTATGTTTTTTAATTAGACTAATTATTAACAGGTGGTTGAAAAAAGGAATAATGTGGTTGATTAAATAAACAATAATTAAAATAAAAAAATTACCGAGCGAAGCTATATGTGTAATAGTTTGAAAATATAAATTTTTAAAATCTGGTCATTGATTTATGATAAATGCTAATCATGTTTATAGAGGGATGATTAATACTACATTTATTTTTATCTTTTTCAGATCAAATTTCTGAGCAAAGGAGCTCGTTCGGAAGGCCTCTCTGCACAAACCCTGCGCATTCCTCACTGCCCTCCGCCATGTATGCTCTCCGACTTCGTCAACGTTACCAAACAAAATATACCCGAAAATTGGGATAAAGAGTGCCAATTATAATAAGCTTATCAATCCATCACAAAGCCAAAAAATTCATTCAAAAAAAAAAAAAAAATTTGTCATCGTTATTCGAAAAATAATTATTTAGTCTGCTAGTCGTGTTAAACAATTTCATAATTTTTTTCGAAAATTATCCATCATATTTACTCATTTTAAAAAATATTTTCATTAATATGTCTAAATCGTCCTTTTACCATAAATAGAATATGGTGAGATTAATATTTAATTAAATGAAAAATCCAAGAATAAAATAATAATAATTATTATTATTAAATATATAATATTTTTATGTAACTTAAAAAAAAATACCAAATAATTTTTTTATAAATTTGTCAAAGTTATTTACACTCATATCGAAAATTAATTCCTCTTAATAAAATTAATGAATAGAAGATTTTAAATGTACCTTTACTCAATCTTATTGTGAATACTATTTACTAATTCATTCAGATAATTGTGATGCCAAAGGGAGAAATCTCCACATTCGTTTTTGAAGATTTTATTCTTCAATTTAACGTTGTTGTTAATGTTGATGTTTGTAACCCGTATATGATAAAAACAAAGTGATTAATGACTGAGCATTAAAGTGTATAAGAAATCAGTTGGCAAGAGCGAGTTTAACAATTTGTCCAGGCATTAAATCATAAATAATCTAAGAGCAATATTATATGAAGAGTTCAAATTTTTATCCATTAAAAAGCAGATAAACATTTCGAAATTTGTAATAAAAAGTTATCCCCCAATAAGAAATGTATTTCGATTTAAAAATGAATGGACGATTGATTTTTTTTTTAAATGCATTTTTTTCTTACATAATATATATATGTAAATTTGTCCGTTTTTAGGTACCGGATTTTTTAGAATACCTACTTTAATCCTGGAGGTTTATCAAAATTTAATTTAAAGATAAAAGTAAATAAATATTTTATAAAATATTTAATTTACTATGAGTTAAGATTTCTAGGTCACTTGTTTCAAATTAAAATTTAATGTGAAACAAGTGACCTAGAAATCTTAACTCATAGTAAATTAAATATTTCATATAATATTTATTTACTTTTATCTTTATTAAAGATGTTTCACCTTGTATTGTACAAACACCACAATCTCTATTAATTAAAATTTTATTTAATGATTTCGATAAATTTTCAAAAATCTAAGTATGTAATCGCCTTTGGGTATTTGATTTTTATTTAAAGCCCCTAAATTCAAAATTTTACAATTATCTGTTCAAAAATCTAGGCGTTTTTAACAAAGATACACAGATATATATACAGAAAATAAATACTTTTTCTAAAAGCTATTTTTGAATTAGGAGATCTTAAACTGAAAAAAAGTAGGTCCAAATCTAAAATGAAAATTTTTTCACAAAAACGAGATTTCCACTATTCATTAATAATTATCCTCTTCATTATTTATTTTTACTTATATCTCCTTTGCAGAATTCAAGTAAAGTATTTTTTATTTTCTAAGATTGGTGGTTTAATTTTTGTTATAATGGAAAAAATGAATAATAAAGAATCATCAAAATAAAAATTTGACCAGTTTTTATTTTATTTATTTTTTTTTTGATTATCAATTGAGAAATAAATTAAAAAAATTATTAAGAAATAAAAAATAAATATAAAGAAAAAATTAAGTGGAAATAAATGAAGAATTGGATTTTTTGAAATCCTTATAGAGAAACGCTATTATTTTCTTTGTTTACTTTTTTAATCTATTAATTTCTTTTTAGTTTACTTCAAATTAAAAAAAAAATGTTTTAAAATTATGAATAGTGAGTATAGCCACAAGAATGTGGAAATGAAAATGGTCAAGAGACCTAGATCGAAATGTTTTCCCTGGTTTATAAAGGAAATTTAAAAATTTGGGGCTTTTAGAGAAGTGAAAATGTTGGCATGAGATAGAGCTGAATGGTTGCGTCAAACCATTCTTGGGTCTAAATACAATATAATGATGATAGATTCTTTGTGTTGAGTGTTAAGAAAAATAAAATATTCAAAAAAGTTTCCATTTGTTAATATGTATTAAACTAATAAGCAGTCTTAAAATGAACTCAAGATGTCTGGTGATGTGTCAGCTTTAAAAATATACCTATTGCTTAGACCAGGGGTGTCCAACGTTTTGGTCCGCATTTGAAGAAAAAACAAATGCATCGGGCCGCATATAAAATAATAATCATTATGCACTTTTGAATTCATTTCCTTCAGAATTTTAATTTTAAATCATTTAAAACTTCAAATTTTTAAATATTCGAAAATTAATTATTTTTTTACCTGATGGTTGAGCTTATAATTTTGCTTTTAATGAATTTTTTTCTTGAAAATATCTTCTTCACAGTAAAAATTTAAAATCTGCCCTTTTATTCTTCGAAAACTTTTGGGAAGATTTTCCAATTTTTTCTTATTTTAGAAAAATTAATTATGAGGCGACTGTGGGTCAGTGGTCAGATTGTCGTGTCCTGAAGTATCCTGGTTCGAGACTGAGTCTCGGTAGATATTTGCATCCGCCTCCTCTTGGAAAGCAATGACAAACTACCAAGAGTGCAATTGCCTAGTCAACCTCTCCAAACTAGCCGTTCGGAACCGGCGCGGCGTTAAAAAGTAGGTCCCCTATATCTGTGTAAAACAGCTAAACACACTCAGCACAGGTATATGTGGAGAGGTGCCGAAACGTCAGGGAGACCTGATATGGCATTTAAAGAAGAAGAATTATGAGGTCAAATTTTATCAGATATGTTTTCCAGTGAGTACATTAAAATATCTTTATAATTTCATGTCGGGCCGCATACCGCAGTGCTAGGCGCGGGTTGGACAGCCCTGGGTTAGACCTTAGAGAGAATGTACAATATGTTTGTTGCCAGATCCGAATGATAAATTTATAAATATTTATTTCTCTCCCAAACTGCTCTGGTCATTCATACATGCTTGGACATCAATCACTTAGTTCATAATAGATTATAAATAAATGTTCAAATTTTAATATATAAATTTTAAATTTATATAAATTCATGTATGTTAACCCTGATAGCATTCTCGGTCCAGAAGATATCTTCTAAACAATTAAATATCTTGTAGATATCTTAAAGACATCTTAAAGATAATAAGAGCTAAATAAGTCATCTTCAAGAACGAGTGTGCTATCTGGGAAATATTTCATAAATCCTTTGAAATTTTCTAATATATTCATAAATTCATGTTATATATATATTTTAATTCTATCGTATGAATAAAATAAATTCTCTAATGTTATTAATATTAATTGTATTTCAATTTTGAAAATACTTCCACTATTTTTTCTTCATAAAACTACTTTTTTAAATTATGAAAAACCGTTTTTTTTCCGAATATTTGACCTAAATCTTCCTAAATTTCTTTCATTCCTTTTCTAGGACACAAGAATATTATAATATTAACATTACTATTGCTTTATCAGCTGTCACCTTTTTTATTATACTCTCATCAATCTTGGTAATTTATTTACTAATAAATTATTAAATGAAAAATAGTGATTGATTCTGATGTAATACTTGAGGAATAACAATTCTATATTGGATTTTTGACTTTTCGGTTATTATTGGTAACCATTCCTGAAGACATGGAGGAATCGACTTAAAATCAAAAATAGCGATCGATTCTCATCTAATACTCAAGCTTGAGTTTACCAAAAAAGAATTTAGTCTTTTTGATTTTAAGTCGATTCTTCCTCGTTTTCAGTAGAGGTTGCCATTAATACTCAAAACATCAAAAATGGAATGCAATAAGGTTATTCCTCTAGTATTAGATAAGAATCGATCGTTATTTTTGATTTTAAACCGATTCCTCCATGTCTTCTCAGCAATGGTTACCAATAATAATCGAAGCGTCAAAAATTTAATGTAGAATTGTTATTCCTCAAGTATTAGATGAGAATCGATCGCTATTTTTGATTTTAAGTCGATTCCTCCATGTCTTCAGCAATGGTTACTAATAATAACCGAAACGTCAAATTTCCAATGTAGAATGGTTATTCCTCGACTTTTAAATGAGAATCGATCATTATTTTTGACTTAAAGTCAACATGAACTGCAAATTGCAAGTGATATCTGATTAATAATAAAGGAATAAACATATTTAATATTTCAAGTGAATTTGGATAAAGTTTAGCAACGATCCGTTGCAGTTTATTTATCTTGAGACAGTCTTATAACTCAAAAACAGTGCATTATATGAAAAAAGTTTCAAATAAAAGTTTATTTATTTCAGGTGGGGAAATTAAACTACGCTTTGTCGACCTAGAACAAGCTTTCATGGGTATTTCGAGGTCAACTTCTGTTTTTTGAATGGAAACCTATATGATTCTGTATATATTCTGAATCTACAAAAAAACTGAACAACTTTTATTAAAACTATTTTTTTATTCGACATCAATTAATAAAAAATAGAATAGCACAGATTAATTTTCAGCAACGCTAACCAAATGCTGCCGACAGGGAGCGCTGATGCCATCGGTATATATTTGTGGCAAATTTGAAATATAATTGTAATTTGAACTCGAATTTTGAAATGAAAGACTCCAATTGATTTTAAATTAAGAATCATTAAATATATTGTTATCCCCCCCCCCCTCACCACTCAAAAATTAAATATTCAATTCGCTTTTCTTTGCGCACAGAAGAAGAAATTAATCACATCTTATTTGATTTATATTTTATATATTATTTGTTTATTTTTTAATAATTTTTTAAGAGGAATAAAATTTTTGGACCGAGACGCGGCCCGCCAAGGCACCAGCCCGGTGGGCTGAGCTTCGAGGGCGTGCCGTGCTCGTAATTTATAGTATTATAAATTGTTGAAACGTAAAAATAAGATTAATAAATTACATGGGGGGGGGGTCAGATAGGCTAGGCGGTAGCGTATCATCCTGCTAACCAAGTGGACCCGGGTTCGAGTCCGACTCGAGGCATCGGGCTAAAATCTGACCCCCGGGGTAGAGACAAATTCGAAGAAAATAAATAGTATCGTAAATGGCTTATGGCTAGAAAGGCCGAAAAGCCAAAAAAAATACATGTAAGTAATTAAAATTACGTTTTATATTTATAATACCTATTAATTAATTTCCAAAGACATTTTTGTTATCCGGGGCCTAATTTTTTTTTTGCGCCTAGGGCCTTATATTGTCTTAATCTGCCACTGACTGCACCACTCTGACAATTTTCAACTTTCTAGTTCAAACCATTGCTGAGATAAAATTTCCAATTCATTAAAATTTGCGTAAAGATTAGATGGGTACTTACGTATTAACGCCACCGCAACTACAGATTTGGCGGATTTCAAATTTCGCCAATCTACACATATAATTTTTGAGATAAATCATAAAATAGAATTAATCAGTTCCCCCTCTGTCAAAAAAAAACAACTTGAATATGTTCGGTTTATGATCTCGGTTTGATTAGATAAAAAATGCGTTCCCAAACAAACCTTGCAAACAACTTGAATAGTTCGGTTTATGATCTCGGTTCGATTAGATAAAAAATGCGTTCTCAAACAAACCTTGTGGTGGCGTTAATGTGCCCGCATTTTTTATCTAATCTAACCGAGATCATAAACCGAACCTATTCAAGTTGTTTTTTGACAGAGGGGAACTGATTTATTCTATTTTATGATTTATCTCAAAATTTTAGGTGTAGATTGGCGAAATTTAAAAACCCCCAAATCTGTAGCTGCGGTGTCGTTAATACGTAAGTATCGAGTAGATTCTTGATGTTGAAAAAGTTATCACTTTTTCCTCCCTTTTATTTGAAAAATTTGTTTTAATTTTCTTACCCCTGTTTCCCCCCAGGAAACTTTTCTTCGGACAAGTTCCCTATTGTTGATTCGCTGACACTAACTCGAAGAAAATGTTTTCTGTCCGTTTCCTTTCGACCCTAAACCCTCATCATCTCTTCCTCCCAGGAGCGAAAAGCATATCGATTTTAAGGGGCGTCATGCCCCCCAACAGCCTCCCCGGGGTGCCTGGTTTCTCTCCTAGTATAACAATCCCCGAAACCAGCCACCCAATCCAGCTCGTATCTTGTTCATGGGCTTAAAACGCCTCTTTTTTTTAAACCTTTAAAATGTGTCTGGTCACGTACATCGATTTTGCAATATATTTCTATATTTTATCGTATCAAACACTGGAAAGGCTAGAGAGAGATTGTTAGAGGAATAAGGATTATTATTGATTAAATAGAGTCTACATTACAAATGATGAATAATTATTGATTATATAAAAATATAAAGAAAAAGAGTGAAAACTTTTTCATAACACGATATTATAATCAGTTTTAGAAATTGTACATAGGTTCAGGTTTTACTTACTATAAACTTTTCGGAAAAATTAAAAAAAAAAAACATTAGTTAATCTAGCCCATAATGTAATCCTCGAAGGAGACAATAAAAGAGTGTGTCTTCTGCTGGAATTATAAATTAGATTCATAAATTAATTCCTGTGAATACATTGTAATAGACTGATGAGGAGGGCAAAGCCCTCGAAACTATAGTCTCGTTATAAATAAATAAAATTTATAATTCCAGCAGAAGACACACTCTTTTATTGTCTCCTTCAATATATAAAAATTCTGCTACTCTCGGCAAAAACTTTCAATTTAATGTAATCCTCATTTAAAGCTGTGATTTCCTTTTTAATTTTCTACTTTTTCAATTGAAAGTTTTGAAGCTAATAAAGCCAGAAATCCTTTTCCAAAAAAAAAAAAAACATTTTAGCCACGGAACAAGCTTTCTACGAGATTCCTTCCAAAAGAAAAATTCATGTATCAGCAAGATATGAGATAATATCTTATATGCTGTTATCAAAAGCGAGATTCCTCTATCCCGCAGATCTTCTTATTACCTTTTTTATGTATTGGGACTATCAATGCTTCTCTCCATTCATCAGGAATCCCCTCCCTATCCCATATTCTTGTTATTAGGATAAGCATCATTTCCATCACCGAATCACCTCCCGCCTTCAACAATTCGGAGGGGATTTGATCAATACCAGGTGACTTTCTGTTTTTAAGATGATGTATTGCCTCCGCTATCCCATCCCTGGTAGGGACTTCAACATAATTTAGTTCTCTGTCGTAATATATATATTGTGCTCTATGGGTTCCCTAGGAGGAGCAAAATTTAACAACTCTTGGAAGTAATTCATCTATCTAGCCATGATTTTATCTTTTTCTGTTATATCATTACCATTTATATCAACAATTATGCACGACCTGGCCTTGAAACCATTTCTTTCTTGTCTTATTTCCTGGTAGAAATCTCTTATTCTACCTTGATCGTAGGCTTGCTCTAAATCTGATATCCTTCTTTTATAGAATTCTCTCTTCTTTCGTCTCAGAAGCCTACTCACCCCTCTTTGCACCATTCTGTAATTTTCTAACGATTCTTCCCCACTCAGGTATTTCAAACGAATCTCTCTCCTCCTCTCAACAGCCTCCACACATTCCTTTTCAAACCATGGCTTCCTGTTCTTAATTCTTTCAGCCTCTCCAAAAGCTTCCTTGGCCGTTTCTTTAATAGTGCATTTCATTCCTTCCCATAGTTCATCCACTTCAGCCAGCCGATCCTCCCCATAATTGACACTATGCCTTCTGATTTCACTCTGATATTTTTCTTTCATACCTTGAATGTTGATCTTTTCTAAGTCAAATTTATAACCCTTCAATGACTCCGTGGCATGAATCACTTTCCGAATTTTTACTCCCAGCGTCATAACAACCAAGAAATGGTCAGTCCCCATTTCGGCACCTCTATAGCTACGGACCATTTTTAACACTAGTTTTGTGTCTTTTGTCAACCAGGAAGTGATCTATTTGATTTCTTGTATTGCCATCAGGTGACACCCATGTTTGTTTATATATGTCTTTCCTAGGGAAATATGTACTCATCACCATTAAGTTGTTCATAGTAGCGAAGCCAACTATCTTAAGTCCATTCTCATTTGAATCAAGGTGGAGACTTTCCTTTCCGATTGTGGGTCTCAATATTTCTTCTCTACCTATTTTCGCATTTGCATCTCCAAGGATAATCTTAAAATCATACTGAGGAAGTTGATTGTATAGCAATTCTAGATCTTGATAAAAGGCTTCCTTATCTTCTTCTGACTTTTCTTCCGTAGGAGCATATATATTAACAAAGGATATGTTATAGAATTTTCCATTAATCCTTAACATACATATTCTTTCATTAAATGGGCGGAAGTCGATTACACTACTCATAGTTCTGCTATTCACCATAAATCCGACCCCACATTTATGTTCGTTAGGATGCCCGCTATAGTATAACGTACCTACTATCATCAATCAGCACAGAACCATCATCCAACCTTCTAATTTCTTGCAGTGCACATATATCTAGTTGGTATCACTTACATTCCTTTTCCAGAATTTGGGCCGTTCCTGCCGCATATAGTGTCCGAATATTCCAAGATCCAATTCTCATGTCCTTATTTCGTTTGCCAGCCCGTGTACGTTCAATATGTCCATTTTTTTTATTTTCCGAGGCTTAGCGAGTTTTCAAAACATCATTTATTTTTTCTAAGGTAAGATTGTTAGCCTTGCTCTAAACCCCCAACTTGGAAGACCAGGAATTTTCTTTAGTGGTTTTCTTCCACTAGACTGGCTGCCTTACTGGGCCATAGAGGTCTATCTCCCCTGGTTTTGAAATCAGATTATTCCTTCTCCTAGGTGAATTTAGGTGTCACCCACCAAGAGTAGAAGGTGAAGGATGAAAAGACCCCTAGCCCTCGAAAACCTAATAGCGTCGGGGCTGGAAGAAACAAGAGTTGGTCAAGGGAGGCCAGATAGGAAAGCTAACAGAAAGGAACCTGACATAAGTAAGTGGAAGCAATGTCAGACCCAGCTCGGAAAACCCCATGGTCGCCAACGTACTCATCAGAAATGAGCTCTTATACCAAACTAACCTTAATTAAATATATTTCATATGTTTATCAAGAATTTTGTTCTTTTTTTAATTTCTTGAAGTACCTATTTGTTTTAATAAAAAATTCTCACAAAATATTTGGCTTTGTGGATTGACCCTCCCCCCCTACGAAAATTTTCTGGCTACGCCACTGCCTATAAGTTACAATGGTCTGAAAGGAGGACATACTGACATGCAGAAATTGTATCTACCACTAATTGTTTTACTTTTGAATGGTATACTGAAAACGGAAGGCCGTAGAAAGTTTGTTCTAATTTGTATATATTTCGAAAACTAAGAATTGATTAGATTTTGGACTTTCCAGCTTCAGAACTTTCAGTTGAAAATGAGAAAAAAATCGAAAAATTTTATGAAACGCTATTGAACGGTTGTCCTTAATGAGCTTGAATTTGACACCAAAGTATATGTATTAATAAAATATATTACCCCTCTAAGAAATATTTCAACTTTTAAAATCAAGCTGTTTGTTGACAAAAATTTGCATGAAGCATTTATTAAGTTTAGAAAAAGTTTCGCTTTTTCCTCCAATTTAATATCGATATAGGCATTTATTATTTTATCATACAGGGTATGGTCAAGTATTGTAATCGTGCACGTTTTTTTTTCCTTTTTTTTCTAAATATCTCAAAAACGGCTAAAACTATTTCGATTAAAAAAATTGAGCGAAACCATGACATGTTGCGCTACAAAAAGCTCTAATAAGTGAACATCGAAAAAATTATATTTTTCGAGATAATAATTGTTTTGTCAAAATGTCTATTAGTCTGTCTGGTTGTTAGTCTGTGCGTTACCAAATTTTTGTGGACGAGCTAGCTCAAAAACTAGTTTGAATATCGAAACCAAATTTCACACGAAGTTTTGGTCCATTGAGATTAAGAGCTGATTAGATTTTGGTGCATATCGACCCAAAATTAAGGGGTGTGGAGGGGGGTTAAAAATTAAAAATCTAGGTCGTTTGAGCAAACTCAACCAAATTTTGTATACATAATCAGTGGACCCACAGAAGTCTAAAAATTCAAAATCTAACCGCCCAAAATGGGGGGGGGGGGGTAGAGGGTCAAAAAATGAAAATCTTGGCCATTTACCAAACTCAATCAAATTTTGTATACATAATCAGTGGGTCCCCAGAGGTCTAAAAATGCAAAAACTAACCGCCCAAAATGGGGGGAGGGGGGGGAATGGAGGGTCAAAAAATGAAAATCTTGGCCATTTACCAAACTCAACCAAATTTATATCCATATATATGTATTCTTAATCAGTGGGTCCCCAGAAGTCTAAAAATGCAAAAACTAACCGCCCAAAATGGGAGAGGGGGAGGTGGAGGTTCAAAAAATGAAAATCTTGGCCATTTACCAAACTCAAACAAATTTTGTATACATAATCATTGTGCCCCTAGGAGTCTAAAAATGCAAAAACTAACCCCCCTCCCCTATATGATTATAAATAATTTTATTAAATATTAATGTAAGTGAGGGGCCAGGTTGTATGGTAAAGTCAAGTGGATGGCCACATCAGAACACGTCAGCTTATTTCTTCTATAAAGGTTTTATATTGAATATATATATTATACGAGTATAAAACAGCTAAACACATTGTATTTCGTCCGGAAGCCAGAAGTAGGCAGAAATACCTTTGTAACTTAAAACACAGCTGAAGACACGAATTCCAATATATATTTGATATTTTTATAATGAATATATGAACTTTATATTATGTACAATGTACATACAATAATAATTAATCGACTTATTTTTGTTTCAATGAATAATTGGGTCAATAAATCAATCCATTTTACTTAAAATTATATCCTTGAACTCCTGTCATCTTTTAATTAAAAAATAATTTGGATGATAACAACCGAGCCTAACGAGGATGTTGCACTTAGTCTATTTATTTATTGCAATAATTAATTTATACAGTCACAATGACTCTCATCTTCATTCATTTAAAATTAAATTACTTATTCTCATGCTCCTAGGAAAGAAAACTATTTAGTTTAAATCCTTAATAAACGTATGTATTATTTATACTTCTAGAGAAAATCCATTGAAATAAATGATCATCAAATTCTATTCACATTTCTATCATTTAAAAATTTCGAATAACCTATTTATTCAAAATATCAAACGAATATTATTTACTTTTAAGTTTATACTACTTGCACTTTTTAAAAGTTATTATAATTGAAACTTTCAGTAGATCTACTCAGGGCCAGAACCCCCCAAGGACAGGGCTCATCGGATGAGTAATGGCAACGACAAATCGTTTCCTATGGCAAACTAATCATAATTAAATATAAGAACTATGTTCTTTTTTAATTTCTTGAAGTACATTTTTAGTCCAATTAAATTGTTCTCTAAAGGGGCCTTCGCGGGAAAGTTTTGGAGTAGTTTTGATTTCTTGATCCTATATGTTTTTTTGTATGCTGAATCCGAATCTGAGATTTTCTAACAAAATTTTGTGACGGAATATTGTCAAAAAATAAAAAAAGGTAAAAAATCTCATTTTTTGGCGGTTTTTAGCCTATAACTCGAAAACTATCAACTTTTCGTAAATAAGCTTCCTTTTCAAAATGAAAGTTCATAAAATTTGAAACTTGATTTTTATCTCATTCTCTAGGAAATTTGATTGAACGTTTACTTGGACAACTTTTTTGATAAAACTCTTAGATTTATAGATATCTATCATTTTCCATGACTGGATTAGATCTGAATCCTCAAAAGTGTCATGGAAAATGCTGGATATCTATAAATCTAAGAGTTTTATCAAAAAAGTTATTCAAGTAAACGTAAAAGTCAATAAAATTTCCTAGAGAATGAGACAGAAATCAAGTTTCTAAGATGAGTGGTTTTTATTTAATGAAGGAAAAACTGCATTTTTGTGAAAAAAATTGCACTCTTTCAAAACTTCAACCTCATTGCGGCACAAGTTACAATTATCCAATTAAGATGTAACTTTGTTTTAAATGTATAAAATTTACTCTAGTTTAAAAATGTATAGAGTGGTCTTTGTCGAAAAAGTGCTCTTTTATGGTCAAAATGGAAAAAATCGAAAAAAGTGCGTGTTTTTGGGATTTGCGGAAACAGAAAAAAACCCCAATGTTCAACTAACGCTTGAGCCGAACGGGTAGTCGGAAAAAACCTAAATATTGAAATTTGTAGGAAATTTTATGAACTTTCATTTTGAATAGGGAGGTTATTTAGAAAAAGTTGATAATTTTTGAGTTAAAAGCAACAAACTACAAAAAAATGAAATTTTTTACATTTTTTGCCTTTTTGACAATGTTCCGTGACGAAATTTTGTTAACAAACCTCAGATTCGGATTCAACATATCCAAAAACATAAAGGGTGGAAGAAATTACAGCTATCCCAAAACTTTCCGTGCAAAAACACAATTTAAATGGACTATTTGTTTTAATAAAAAAAAATTCCCACTAAATATTTTGATTTGTGGATTGACCTCCCCCCGCCCCCCATGAAAATTTTCTGGCTACGCCACTGGATCTACTTGGGTGGGTTTAGGCTGCCAATATAATCTTGGTGTTGGATACACCGTGTAGGCTACCAATTTAGCCTTGATGTTGGGCCGGTGTAGAAATTCTTTTTGAAACCGACGTTTCGGAGGATCTTCCCTGTTTCTTCAGAATTCAAAAAGGTCAATGAAGAAGAATATAGTATTTTTACTTCTTGTCTCCTCTTTCAGTGGTAAGAAATTATATTTCATTTAAATGAAATGAAATCTAATAAAACAGTTTACTCTTTTTTTTTTTTTTTAATAAGAAATTCCTATTTTTAAATTAAATTTATCAAATTCAAGTAAAAAATTTGTTATTTTGTATTTGAGAAATCGCTGTTCACATTTATGTTATCTCGACGGTCCCCGAGGCGCCGCGGCGTACAGTTTGGGAACCTCTGACCTAATCTGATAAGGGGACATTATAGTAAATTGCATTAAAATTAGAAAAAAATATAGTAAAACAATTTTAATCATTATTTTTTTTATTTTCTAAAGGTGGAAAATCTGGTAAAATGTGTGGTTCTTTTTTCGAGTGAATACAGTGGACAGGATTGAAGCTTATTTCAAAAGCTTTACTTTTGGCTTCCTCCTTTTTAACAGCTTCCGTGTCGCCTGGAATGGTTTCCGGGGCGGATTTTATCCATGACGCCGGTAATTGTTCCGGTAATTTGAAACCTTCGCATCGTCGGGAACATAAATAAAACGCGATAGCGAATTCATTGACGTCAAGGTATCCATCAGCATCATAATCAGCCAGTTTCAATATACGATTGAGAACATGATCCGGTAGCTGAGAATGAAGAAGTTCTTGCCGAGCCTCTAGGACAGCAAATATTTTTCAAAAATTAAAACAATATTATAAATTGTGCCAAATTTACTTATATATTACGCTCATCTCGGTTAAATTTAGTCCAAATCAGATACCATTTTAGGTATAGTTTAATGGAAAAAATCAAGAGATTAGCTCTTAGAAAATCATAAGATGGTGTCATCTATTAAATCCGATGGAATGGAATATTTTTAATTATATGTCAGAGGGGTTGTTTTTCACCCCCTCGGGAATCGAACCCGAGTGCCAGTAACAGCAATGCGGCGTGAAATATTTTACGCGTTTACATATGTCAGAGGTTCGCATCCCGCAGGTGAGCCAGATGGCCCGGATTGCTGTTACTGGCACTAGGATTCGATTCCCGAGGGGGTGAAAAACAACCCCTCTAACATATAATTAAAAATATTCCATTCTATCGGATTTAAAAGATGACACCATCTTATGATTTTCTAGTAAATTTGAATCTATTACCATCGACAAATTGAAATCTTTCATATTAGATTAGCTCTTCTACTGACTAGAGATGTTATAGATCGACGATTCCTAACCTGGGGTAATTACCCCCATTGGGGTAAAATAGTTGTTTAAAGGGGGTAATCAGATCATTTTCAAATATAAATAGATCATATATATAAATAAGAAACAATTAATAAATAATAAAAAAAAATACAATATATTATTTTAAAAAGTGTATAGGTACTCTAAAAATTCCGATCAAGATATTTAAAATTAAAAAAATAATCGTCAGTCATTTTGAAAAATTTTGAACATGGTTGCCATGACAACACATCCCTTCGCGTCGTCAGCCATTTTGAAAAACTGTGGTTGCCTTGACAACATGCCTTCGTATGTTCCGCCATTTTGAAAAACTTCGGGAACGAATGGTTGCCATGACAACGTGCCATCGCGTCGTCAGCCATTTGAAAAATTATTTAAAATTCCGATCAAGATATTTAAAATTAAAAAAATAATCGTCAGTCATTTTGAAAATTTTGAACATGGTTGCCATGACAACACATCCCTTCGCGTCGTCAGCCATTTTGAAAACTGTGGTTGCCTTTGACAACATGCCTTCGTATGTTCCGCCATTTTGAAAAACTTCGGGAACGAATGGCTGCTACGACAACGTGCCATCGCGTCGTCAGCCATTTGAAAAATTGAACATGGTTTCCATGACAACGTATGGTCAACCATTATGAAAAACGGTTGCCATGACAACGTGCCATCGCGTCGTCAGCCATTTGAAAAATTGAACATGGTTTCCATGGACAACGTTTAGTCAGCTATTATGAAAACCGTTGCCATGACAACATGCTTTCGCGTCGTCAGCCATTTTGAATAATTGAACATGATTGCCATGACAACGAATGGACAACCATTTTGAAAAACGGTTGCCATGACAACGTGCCTTCGCGTCGTCAGCCATTTTGAAAAATTGAATATGCCTTTGCTGTGACAATATCTCCAAAAATATGAGCTTTTCATTAGGTAGGTATTATAAAAACTTTCTAACTTAATTAAGTCATGTGAATTAGGCCTGCTACAAAAATGCAAGACTCTGTATACCTACTCATAATAAAACATAAAAGAAAATTTTTAGAAAAAGATCGGAATTTTTAAAACACATTTTTGTTTTGTTTTGTTTTGCTTTTGCATTTAAAAAATGAAAAATTAATAATAATAATAAAAGAAAGTAAAAGATGTGTGTATTTGTTTTGTAAATAGTAGGTAAATGTTGGTTGGTGTGAATCACCATGCTTAGGTACAGTAGTTCTTCAATGAATGTAGGAGAGAATATTTTAAATGCTTTGAATAAAAAAAGAAAGAAAAACATTAACAAAAAGAAAGAATACATGTATACGGTATACGTAGATAAATAGCAAACCACATGAATTGTGCTTAATTATTCGGTTGTAGCTAATGAGTTGAAATTTATCTGAGAGAGTAGTGAGTATTGAAAAAGTTTTATTTTTTCTTCCAAATTCGAAAAATATAAAGTTAATTTGATTTTTTAAATTTCTATTAAGTAAAATAAAAAAATAAATAAATAAAAATAAAACAATATTAATCATTTTACCTCTCTCAATACAAAAATATATGGGGCATTACACGCCAAATCGGACGGTTTGAAAAATTTTAATTTTTGATTTCTTTCATTTTTTGACATTTTTTAGTACCCAACAAAAAACTTTTCCGGGTAAGCTTTGAAATTTTTTTGATCACGGTTTAAAAGATATCGAATTTCGGTTTACGCTCATAACTTCTTCAAAAATGGTCCAAATTCAAAAAAATTTTGTTTTTTCACATACTTTTTAGAAAAAATTAGTGTTTTTATATGCGATTTTTGAGTTTGAAAATTTTAATCTTGTTTTTGAAACTATATGTACTTAAGTTACTCTTCGATTTTTTTGATAATTTTTTATTTTACACTTCTATTCATTCTACAAATTTTAAGACCGGGTTGATAGTGATAGTGGTCCTATTATACCAAATAATTATTTTTTATCATTATTGAAAATTTCGAAAAAAAATTTATTTACAATTAACCGTTATTAAAACCACTTTTTGGTATTGAGTTCTCTTTTTTTAGTTAGGTATTTTGAATTGATTTTTATACATTTTTATAGTTAATAGGTGTTTTAAATAAATAATTAGTATTTTAGTTTGTTGAAAGAAAGTAATAACAAGCTTTTATTTAATTAGGACCACTATCAAGCCAGTCTTAAAATTTGTAGAATAAATAGAAGTTTAAAATAAAAAATTATTAACAAAATCAAAGACTACATACATTTTCAAAAACAAGATTAAAATTTTCAAACTCAAAAATCTTATATAAAAACCCTATAAATAATTTTTTTCAAATTTCAAAAAAAAAATTCAATTTGGACCATTTTTGAATTTTTGAAGAAATGAGCGAAAAACCAAAATTTGATATCTTTTAAACCGGTGATCAAAAAAATTTCAATATTTACCATGAAGTGTTTTTTGATGGTTAGGTAGGTACTTTTTTTTATTTATTTATTCATTATCACCGGGAACAAAGCCCATTCAGACAGCACATCAGTAAAGTATTAGGAGGGAGGGAGTTTTAGCCTGTGGAAATTTTATATGCTAGCCAGGCTCGAACCCGGGCCTCCAGCTAACTCAACGATGCTAAAGAGAGCCCAGCGCCTTAGCCAGCTCGGCCAACCCGACTCCCCGAGGTAGGTATTTAAAAATGTCAAAAAATGAAGGAAATCAAAAATTAAAATTTTTCAAACCCTCCCATTTTTTGTCGTGGAATGCTCCATATACAGCAATCCCGAAAATGAACTTTTGGTTACGGTTGATAATATTTGCAAAGTAATTAACATAGATAAATTTACTATATTTTTTTTACCAAGTTTGGATAATTTCCCTTTCCTTGAGCCAAAGTTGGATTGAAAGAGTTCTTCTGTTTGCTCATAATACTCTTTTCCAATACAAAGTGGGTCAGAATTCGAAGCGGATGTCTCTGAGAATCCTGCCACTAATTCATCTTCTTGGAATGCAGAATCAGTTGTAAAATGTTCAAATACACCACCTACGATAAAAAAATAAAATGAAGGTGAAAGATATAGCTCAAGGATTTAGTTTTCAAATATTTAATTCCTTTATTATCAATATTGTTCGATAAGAGAATCAATAATATTGGTAAACCTTGAATCCGTTGCGTTTGGGCTTTTTCATTCATTGATTTGGTGATTGATTCCATTAAAGAACTTATATCTTGTGCTAACATTTCGTCAACTCTAGCCACTAGTTTCGGTTTTAGTGGAGTAAAAGCGGACAGTTCCAAGGATTGAAGTTTTCCCTGAAAATATAAATTTTACCACATACTACTAAAGGCTATTTGTGCCTGTGTCTCTTTATTATTTATTAATATATTTATATATTTATTAATATATATAATATGTTCGTTAGTTCGTTCCCCCAGTATCTGTATGTCCGTCCCCCTAGTAATTATTTGATTATAACTCCTAAACAATTGACCTTAAGTCAAATTCCATTATAAGCAAAGTTGTAAAGGATGTAATTTTTGACAATTTTGTTTAAAATTTTCTTGAAAATAATCACGCAATATCGGAGAGAGGGTTAAAAATGAAAATTCTATCCCTTTCGACAAAACTCAACCAAATTTTGATTACCTATTTTGTGGACCCCCAGAAGGCTAGAAATGCAAAAATTAACCAACCAAAATTGGGGGGAGGGTCAAAAATGAAAATTCTAGCCCTTTGGGCCAAACTTAACCAAATTTTGTTTGGAGATTGGTTGGAGGTGGAATAGGATAGAGTGCTTAGGGAGCGGGTTAGGAGGTCAAGGGGTAGGGGGCCAGAGGAGGGGGTCGAACAGGAAAGAGTCCAGGGTGAGGAGGTACAGAGGAAGGGGTCCAGAGGTGAAGCCCTTTGCTAAGAAAGAGGCCCGCCGAAGGAGGGCGTCGCCGCTAGTGGATTTATAAAAAGATTCTACTATAACTTCATTAGATACGAATTACTGCCCTTTGTTTAAGATTTAAAACAATAGTAAAAAGCACACATTAATAAAACGTTTATTTATTATTTGATCACCGTTTCGTCTTTATGTTTTAACTTCATCAGGTTCTGAAAATATAATATACCTACATTGACTGTTGAAAAAGAACATAAATTAAATTGCAAATCATTTTTAATTTCGTGTCATAGTAAATATCAACAATTACAAAACATTTATATTTCTATAGAGATATGTTTATAATAGACTTTTGATAATTAAGACTGGGCGGATGCTTAGTTTCTCTACTTGTACTATATTAAAGATATTACAAAGTTTTTACAGTCACTAATAAATTTTGATAGAACTTAATAGAATCATTAGTTATATAATTATATGAATGATAAATTTGTTTGATAAGTAAATATGTTATTCTTTGTAATTTCTGATATACCAGTATATAGTATCACACAAAAGTGAGAATTTTATTTGTTATCGAATATTTGTTCTTTTTTCATTGTCAAAGTGTTATATTTTCAGAATCTAATAATAAGTTCAAAAATTAAAGGTAATTATAGTTTGTTTAACCAGTATACAATATAAGCAGTTTATTAAAATGTTCACTTTCTCAATAATTCCCATCTTTATTCTAATATAAAATTGAGAATAAATATAATAAATTAAAATAATACCTATGCATATAAATGTTTTTAGGTACTTTACCATACAGGGTATGGTCAAGTATTGTAATCTTGCATTAAAAAAGTATTTTGTTTTTGTTTTTGTTTTTGGTTCGGTTTTTTTGAAACATTTCAAAAACGGCTCAAACTATTTTGTTAAAAAAATTAAGCAAAACCATGGCGTTTTGGTCTACAAAAAAGCCATAATGAGTAAGTATCGAAAAATTATATTTTTCGAGATATTAACTGTTTTGTCAAAATGTCTGGTAGTTAGATAGTTAGTACGAACGTTACCAAATTATTGTGTATAGCTCAAAAACTAATGTGAATATCAAAACGAAATTTCTCATGTAATTTTGGTGCGTTAAGATTAAGAGCTGATTATATTTTGGTTGAAATCGAACTCAAAATCAAGGGGAAGGGCGGTTTAAAAATTAAAATTATAAGATTTTCAAACTAATAAGTTCGAATTTAGCCTGCATTCGTTCTAAAGCATGATAAATAATAAGTTCGAATTTAGCCTGCATTCGTTCTAAAGCATGATAAATTAAATTGCATTAGCGCCTGCAATTTAAGCAACCAATTTATCATCTTAGAGAAAAATAATAAAATAGTCAAGGCGCTCTTGTACAGTGCTGCCCTCCTTTCCTTGGAGGTTAAATTTTAAATGATGTTTTGTTTAAATAAATCTACGTCAGTTTTTTAGGATCGTATTCTATTCATTCAATGTGTCTAAAAGCTTATATTAACTAATCTCTTTTCTTGCTTCGTCTGTCCTTCTATTTGTGCTTTTAATTGACCTTTGCTGAACACCGATGCAAGTTTCCTATCTAAATAATATGGGGTTTTTGAAATTCTACTATCAATTTTTGATTCCGGCCAAATGAATGGATCAAAAAAATTTGAAACTCTGTAAACTTTATTCTTATATTAGTAGCTATCATTTAATTACATAAAATGAACAAGGAATTAAGAAAAAAAAATTTATTATATGAAATATTCAATTATAATAATACAGTTTTCATCTAAGGGAAGATTTCTAAGATACAGAACATGATGTGAAGCCTTAAAGTTAAGACCATTAAGGGAACTTTTTGTTTTGAACCTTATATCTCTTATATTAGTAGCTATCATTAAGAATTTTTACAGATTTTTAGCTATTATAATTTTCAAGTCTATAGCTTACTAACCCTAAAATATAGCAGTATTTTATCTAACTGTAACTTCAAAATTATAATAGCTAAAAATCTGTAAAAATTCTTAATGATAGCTACTAATATAAGAATAAAGTTTACAGAGTTTCAAATTTTTTGATCCATTAATTTGGCCGGATTCAAAAATTGATCGTTCAATGCCAAAACCCCATGTTATTTAGATGGGAAACTTACATCGCTGTTCGGCAAAGGCTAAAATTGAGATAGAGACTTGAAATTTGGGGATATTTTTTTATTCATTTCGAACCATATCAGCCTCTGGAAGCACAAAAATTCGAAAATACCCAAAATAAGGGCCACCCTAATATACTTATTTCGTCAATTACATGGAAAAATAGATATTTTATTTATTTATTTAAAGATTACCATCACTTGAGTAGACATCGGTAAGTCCCCTGGCGCTAGACCGTTCATGATACACAATTCATTGATTATGACCGGAACCTCTTCGATGAGCTTTTGACGTTTTGATTCCAAACCCCACCAGCCATCGAGTCTACTATGAAAATGACTCATTAAAAGTGCATGGGCCTAGGAAACAAATTTCAAATCGATCCAGTCAATGAAAAAATAATTTTCAGAAAATGAACAGTATTCTTTTAAGATATCAATGTAATTATTAAATATTGACATAAATATCTGAGATTTATTTAAAGTACCTTAGCAAGGCGCGCCCGTTTGCTTAAGTCATTTAATTTTCGGAGAGCAGCATTTCGTGGTAAGCTTTCTATATCTTGAATTAATTCTTTTGTTTCCGAAGCGAAAAGTCTAGAGTAAATAATAACTTTGCTTAAATAAAAATAATAATAAATAATACCAATAATATAATAATGAACTTGGTTTATTTATATAAAATAAATTGATATAACTTTACACCATACACTTATATTTAATAAAATAATTTGTAATCATTTACTAAAGAGCCCTATTAATTCTGGACCAATTAGCAATTAATCATTTCTCCTTTTAAATATGGGCCTCTTCTAGGGTAAATACTTCTCTAGTATTTTTGTATGAAAATTTTATCATTTTAATTATTTTTGGACACCTTCCCCCCACTATCACTTTCACGTGGAGAGTTATTTCCGTAATATCGTATAGGGTGCATGGATATACGAAATTTCGTACAAATCGATCAAAGAGTCTAGTATTTATATTGATAATTCTATTTTTTGGTCCCCTAAAGAAATAATTACAATTATCTATCTATCTATACTTATAATAATCGGCTTGCGCGACGAGCGACGACCGACACCGGCCTGATTTTTTAATTTTAAAACCCACTAATTACAAATAAAATCTATTAAAAGGAAATTTTAATTATTATTTTTAAACCCACTTCGGAGTACAGGGACATAGGCGGGCTTCGCAGCTGGTTTTTAAATATTTGATCCATTATTATTAAGTTTCAGCTATGCTCGTTTTTTTTAGTTTGAAAATTTTATATTTTAACAAAAATTACTAAAGGTGCCAGTATCAAATGAAAACAAAAAAAATAAAAATTTTATTTCTTTTTATTCTATTTTATTTAGCAGAAGTAAGTCGACAATAAACACGTTTCGAGTGCAATTACTGCTACTCTTCATCCGTGCACGTCCGCTGGAAAATTGACTTAATATTTTATTTAAAAAAAATTTGAGATCATTTAGTTCTGGTAATTTATTTATTTTATTTTAAATTTAACCGAATCCCTATTACGACTCCGATGATACCACCGTAAAAGTTATCAACCACTGCTTTCTTGGATGCGAGAAAAACCAGAAGTCAATCCCCACACTATATTCAACAATTGGAAACCAAATCCAACTTCCTACAAAAATGGAATATTTACTAGAATATTTTAATTTTAATTGTAATGATTTCCCGATACAAAAGTGCATTACCATATTTTTAATATCTTTACGGCTGTTCTTGTGTTTTTAAAATTTTTATTTTTTATTAATTTATTTTGTTGAAATCATTGAATGTGATCAAAATTTATTTGTTTATTGTTAAGGTGTTAAGTTTTTATTCTTGATACTCTGTATAGAATTTTGTTTCTGGCCAAATGGTAATAAGCCGAGGCGCGAGACCATTAATAAAATTAAAAATATAATAATAAAATAAATAAATAGTTGTAGTAATAATATTAAACTCACTTAGGTGATAAAACATGCAGAGCCAACCACCAGCAGACGTCTTACATTTAAAATCAACTAGTCAATTTAAAAGAATAATCACAATTTATAATTTTTTTTTTTGTCTGAATCATATTTACTTCAGTGGATACAATGCTTTGACATACGGACAGGCAAACATCTGACGGAGAATAATATAGACCCGTTTTACGTTTTTATGAAACTCTAAAAAGAAGAATATTTCGAATCTTTAACTCATTCTAGACTTGTTCCAATTATCTCAATAGTAATAAGTTTAATTAATTTGGGGATGCTTAAGCCTGTGGCCTCAGTGCAGAGCGTTCAGACGGTGAGCGTTTATATGCTGGCCTCAGTAGAACGCCCAGCGTCCAATGAGGACAATTGAATACAAGAGCCTGTGTTTGTTTTTTCCCACGCACCGCCACCGCCCCGCTGTACGCTCTCCACTGAGTCCGGGCCCTAACTTTCAGACTTACTTGCGGTAACTTTCAAATCGAAGTGGTTCGTTCCAAAAAGATCCTATATACACTCGAAGCACCTCTGGAGTGTTAAATGTCTTGCTCAAAGACCACATAAGTGCACCATGGACTCGAATTAATTCATAGGGATCAACAAGATCAGCTTTATTTAAAACCACGTGTACTTTGTCGATATTCGTATATAGGACATTAATCGCTCGTTGCAATTCATCTGAAATGTCTAATTTATGGGCGTCAAGCATAAGGATAATCCTATCGGCTCTATCAGCGAACCATTGCAGTACAGCTGGGTAATTATACTCTCGCTCTTTTTGATGGCGTTCTCCAGCTATAATCCCTGGAGTATCGATAAATGTTAGCCATTTGAGCACGGGTTGCGGAGAGAGCGAAGCTTGGAATCGGTTCAGAAAATGATTTCCGAATTGCCGCAATCCTCCGAACTGTTTGGTTTGATCAAGAACCAGAGCACTTCCAGGTACTACCTGTTCCATAGGCCCATACATGACGGAAATAAAACGATCTGTGGTCGGCTCGGGTCCAATTCGGATACCAGGGAAATTCGCATTGAGTAGAAATTTAATTAGAGAGGTCTTTCCGGTGGAATATTGTCCGATGAATAAGATCATAGGCTTAGCGTGAAAGTCGGCTGTGGTTAGAGGTGGTTCATGGATGTGGTGGAAATGGTAAGCTTCTTCAAGGGGGAGCAATTTTTGACGGTAAGCTGTATCCATAGCAGACGCCACATCTTCATATTTACTCTCTTTAAACCACCTGACAAATAATATTGAAAACAAAATCACTTCAAAAGATAATAAAAATTAATTTATGTAAATAACTAAAAGTAATTTAAAAGCTACTTATATAATTTTTAAAATATTATTCTTTTTTTGCTTCGTTTTTTCGAAATATCTCAAAAACGGCTGAAACTATTTTGATTAAAAATTTGGACGAAACCATGGTATTTTGGTCGATAAAAAAAACCCTAATAAGTGAACATTGAAAAAATTGTATTTTTTGAGATATTAATTATTTTTTCAAAATGTCTGTTAGTACGTCACCAAATTTTTGTGGACGCACTAGCTCAAAAACTAGTGTGAATATCAAAAAGAAATTTCACATGTAGTTTTGGTGCATTGAGATTAAGAGCTGATTAGATTTTGGATGAAATATAACCAAAAATTAAGGGGGGAGGATTTAAATTATAAGATTTTCAAACTAAAAAAAAAAAGAAATATACTATAATAATAAGAGATATTAATATACTATAATAATAAGAGATATTATTTTCTTCGTTGGTCAAAATTAGGAAGGGGGGTTCAAAAAAATAAAACTATCAATATAAGTAGTAGACCCTTTAAACGATTTGTACGAAATTTCGCATATCCACCCTATATAACCTTATGAAAATGACTCACTATGTGAAATTGGTAGTGATAAAAAAAGGAGAGGGGGTTAAAAATATTTTCAAACAAAAATCGAAGATAGGTGATATTTCTAATAAAATAGTCTCATAATTAAAAGGAGATAGATATTATTATAGTATTTGATAAAGGATCCAAAATTAAGAGGGGGGGGAGATTCTTTCGTAAATAATTATACATTATTTTAATTCAATATTAAATATAAGAGAGGGGCCAGGGCCAGGTGTATGGTGGTCATGTGGATGACTACATAAGTTTATTCATTCTAGAGAAGACTTTGGCCTTGACAGCTTGTAAAAAATATATTGTTTTAATCAATTCTTGAATTTTTTAAAGTTAATCGCATTTAATTCCAAATTAATCAAAAGAAACGGCATTTCTAAATAAAAGATTTTAATTGAAATGTCGTTTTCAACAAGATGAATTGCAAGATTAACAACACAAGAAAACATTGATAGAGGAATCGAGTAGGGTTATATGTTTTCTTCATTGACCATTTTAAAACCTGGAGAAGGAGGAAAGATCCTCCAAAACGAAGATCCTCCAAACCGACTTAAAAATAGAATGAATTTGACTTTTCAATTTTTATTTGGAAATTGTGTTTCTTTCATTGTCCGTCAATTTACATTATATGGATCAGCTCAAAATAATTAATTTTCCACAGGTTTTAGGAAATGTGACATCACAGTTAGGGGAGGAGCAATAATCAATCAAAGAATAGGGCAAGTCTAAAAATAGTGAAATTCCAGTGACATTTTGACTCAATGTAATTTTGGAAATGACATTAAAAAATTCTTCCAAAAATTACCAAAGATCCCAATAAATATTTAAACGATAGTATTTTAAATTATTTTAAAATTCATAATAAAAAAAATGTTAAAATTTTAAAAATATCGATCATAAATTTTAATTTATTTATGCTTTAAAAAACAATTGAGAAAGAGAAAAATTGAATAGAAAGGCAATTGAATAAGTGCAAAAAATTCCAAACTCGAAACGCTCTCCACAAATTTTAGTGATATGGCAATTTTTTACTTTATCCAATGCAAAGCATGGGTAAAGTATTGTAATCGCTCTCGGGGCAAGCGTGGCTTCAAAGGGTCCTCAGGTAAAGACTACGGAACCCATGGACTCAATTAAAGTTAGAAATTGTAGTATTCAATTAGGTTGAATTTTAGCACGTGACGGTTTTGCCAAAAATTACATGGGGTCTCGTCGAGAGGCCAAAAAGTGCGATTTTTTCATTTAGTGCGTGCGGATGTATGTATGTATGTATGGATGGATGTATGTTATCGTTTTTTTGGCCCACGATTTTTTCCACACCGTTGCACCGATTGAAATGAAATTGAAAACCTACCATTAGTTTAACAAAATGAAGCGCTGATTAGTTTTTGGTATATATCGGCCCACAAACATTAGTACTTTATTTCAGTACTTTTTTAGTTTTTCCTAAATATCTTGAAAATGACTTAACCAATTTTGATGAAATTTAATATCCTAATTAAGTACCTTGGGGACCACAAAAAAGGTTAAATAAAGTTTTTAGTAAAATTATATTTTAAAGTACTTTACTCTAGAGTAAGAGAGTACTTTTTTTAATTTTTTAAAATTTATTCATTTGAAAGTTTTAATATAGCTCATTTAGCCTTGCTTAAGTAAGAATGGATAGGCTTCTCTCTGTGAAATGCTAAAAATTTGGGAGGAATTTTTATAAGTAACCATAGCAACTGAGTTGTTTTCTTATCCGTTACCTTTGCTGAAGACATAGAGAAATCGATTTTAAACCAAAAATAGCGATTGATTCTCATCTAGTACTTGAGGAATAATCATTCTATATTGGATTTTGACGTTTCGTCTTTATTAGTAACCATTGCTGAAGACATAGAGAAATCGACTTTAAAAACCAAAAATAGCGATTGATTCTCATCTGGTACTTTAGGAATAATCATTCTATATTGGATTTTTGACGTTTCGGTTTTTATTAGTAACCATTGCTGAAGACATAGAGAAATCGATTTTAAAACCAAAAATAGCGATTGATTCTCATCTAGTACTTGAGGAATAATCATTCTATATTGGATTTTTGACGTTTCGGTTTTTATTAGTAACCATTGCTGAAGACATAGAGAAATCGACTTTAAACCAAAAAATAGCGATTGATTCTCATCTAGTACTTGAGGAATAATCATTCTATATTGGATTTTTGACGTTTCGGTTTTTATTAGTAACCATTGCTGAAGACATAGAGAAATCGACTTTAAACCAAAAATAGCGATTGATTCTCATCTAGTACTTAGGAATAATCATTCTATATTGATTTTTGACGTTTCGGTTTTTATTAGTAATCTTATTGCTGAAGACATGGAGGAATCGACTTAAAATCAAAAATAGCGATTGATTTTCATCTAATACTTGAGAAATATCCATTCTATATTGGATTTTTGACGTTTCGGTTATTATTGGTAACCATTCCTGAAGACATAGAGAAATCGACTTAAAATCAAAAATAACGATCGATTCTTATCTAATACTAGGGGAATAAACTTATTGCATTCCATTTTTGATGTTTGGACTATTAATGGAAACCTCTACTGAAAATGTGGAAGAATCGACTTAAAATCAAAAAGACTAAATTCTTTTATGGCAAACAACTCAAGCTTGAGAATCGATGGCTATTTTTGATTTTAAGTCGATTCCTCTATGTCTTCAGCAATGGTTACAATAATAACCGAAATGTCAAAAATCCAATGTAGAATGGTTATTCCTCGACTCTTAAATGAGAATTATTTTTGAATTAATGTCAATATGAACTACAAATTGCAAGTGATATCTGATTAATAATAAAGGAACAAACATATTAATATTTCAAATGAATTTGGATAAAGTTTAGCAACGATCCGTTGCAGTTTATTTGTAAGTGCGTGGGGATGGATGAATGGATGGATGTTATAGTTTTTATTTCGTCCACGATTTTTCCCACACCGTTGCACTGATTGAATTGAAATTGAAAACCTACCATTAGTTTAACAAAATGAAGCGCTGATTAGTTTTTGGTACATATCGGTCCACAAACATTAGTACTTTATTTCAGTACTTTTTTAGTTTTTTCTAAATATCTTGAAAACGAATTTACCAATTTTGATGAAATTTAATATCCTAATTAAGTACATTGGGGACCACAAAAAAGGTTAAAGTCTTTAGTAAAATCATATTTTAAAGTACTTTACTCTAGAGTAAGATAGTACTTTTTTTTAATTTTTTATTTTAAATTCTTTAAAATTTATTCATTTGATCGTTTTAAGATAGCTCATTTAACCTAACTTAAGTAAGAATGGTTAGGCTTCTTGCTGTCAAATGCTAAAAATTTGGGAGGAAATTTTATAAGTAACCATAGAAACCGCGTTGTTTTCTTATTCGTTACCATTGCTGAAGACATTGAGGAATCGACTTAAAATCAAAAATAGTGATTGATTCTCATCTAGTACTTGAGGAATAACCACTCTATATTGGACTTTTGACGTTTCGGTTTTTATTGGTAACCATTGCTGAAGACATAGAGGAATCAAGTTAAAATCAAAAATAGCTATTGATTCTCATCTAGTACTTGAGGAATAACAATTCTACATTAGATTTTTGATGCTTCGATTATTATTGGTAACCATTGCTGAAGACATGGAGGAATCGGCCTAAAATCAAAAATAACGATCGATTCTTATCTAATACTAGAGGAATAACCTTATTGCATTCCATTTTTGATGTTTTGACTATTAATGGAAACCTCTACTGAAAACGTGGAAGAATCGACTTAAAATCAAAAAGACTAAATTATTTTTTGGTAAACAACTCAAGTCAATTCCTCCATATCTTCAGCAATGGTTACCAATAATAATCGAAGCGTCAAAAATCTAATGTAGAATGTTCATTCTTTGACTGTTAAATGAGAATCGATCATTATTTTTGAATTAAAGTTAACATGAACTGCAAATAGCAAGTGATATCTGATTAATAATAAATAAATAAACATATTAATATTTCAAATGAATTTGGATAAAGTTTAGCAACGATCCGTTGCAGTTTATTTTGTCAGTGAACAGCGAGGGGTGAACCGCGATTGGAATTAGGTGTACACCGTCTTTGGAATTATTTTGGAATTCATTAGACAATCTATTGTCTTCTACTTGGAAATGAAAGTGGAACTGGAAGTAGGTGTACACGATTTTAGGTCGCGGTTCACCCATCGGTTATTAATAATAAATTAGTAATCGTTCATTTAAAATTTATCAATATGTATTTTATTTTGAGAAAAATATTGAAAATTAAAAGTTATAGTCGAAATTTGAAGCAATGAGGCGACGTCAGAAGTCAGCTTAAATGTTTTTATTGGATTTGGAAATGTACAGAGAAAATTTCCAAGCGAACAAAAGAAGGATTAACGTTGAAATACCTATAGAATAGTAGCGATTTATTTACCACAAATTTAATAATAAATAAATATAATACACGATTTTAGGTCGCGGTTCACCCCTCGGTGAACAGTATGAGCTAGAAAGTTGTATTTGGCATAGAAATGCAATTTATTAATAAATGTAAACAAGTCTTTCAAATTTCAGTTCAATAGTTTCATTTTACACTAGCCCCCCATATGAAAATACAATTTGTTTTTCTAATTTTCTACTTTTTGTTATTATTGTGAAATGTCCAAAATCGAATCATTTTTCGTTTGGGAAATAAAAATCATTTTGGCCTTAAAACAGATTTTCTACCTCTTCCCATTCTGAGGCTATGGGTTGGATATCTGGATACATGAATCTCAAACATAGGCAGAAAATAAATAATACTTGAAAATATATATATATTTTTTTACTTTTCAGTCATTTCTAAATCTTATAAGAAAACAACCAAATGTCGAGCGTACCGGGTAAAATAATTTGGCCTCAAAATTAATGATTTCATTGGCGCCAGTATGTTATCTTCTTTACTATACGAAATAAGTAATAAAATTTATTGTGAAATAACTTAGATAACGGGGAGTCGGGTTGGCCGAGCTGGCAAAGGCGCTGGCTCCTCTTGGGCATCGTTGATGACGATGTTCAAGCGGTAGACCCCGGGTTCAAGTCTGCCTAGCATATAAAATTTCCTCCGGCTAGAACTCTGCTCCCTTATTAACCCTACTAACACTTTACTGATGTGCTGTCTAAATGTGCTTTGTCCCCAGTGACAATAAATAAAAAAAAAAAAAAAAAACTTAGATAACAATAATAAATTGTAAAATTTAATTTATTATCTTGTTAGATTACGTGACAATCAAACACCCACGTTTAAATGTAATTCTAATTCTTACAATGACTACTCGATATGTTATCTCACTTAAAATAATTACATTTCTAATAATTGATTAAAGATCAAATAGATTATATTAATATACCTAGTAGCTAATTTACATTTAATTTACAATTAGATAAATAATAAGTATATGTAAAGATTTTCATGAATCATTAGATAACGCTCGTGAGAACTATTTCAAGAGAAAAAGAATGCATACCTGAGGGGTGATACATTTCTTCGGATTGCCAAGTAAGAGTGTTTGGCACAGAGCATACTAATGCCCTTTTTTCATGAATATTTCAGAATCATTTGCCGAAATTAGAAAAAATGGTTATTAATTTTAATAAGATATTATATTTATATTTAAATATAATAGTTTTTTTTCATATAATTATTTATATTTTCTTTTTTAAAATAACATAAATAAAATTGAGGGCCAGTCAAAGAATAGAAACTTATAGAGTTTGAAGATCTAAGAATATTTTTAAATTTTTTAATTGGAAGAAAATCTTAACATTTTTAAAACTCTGTAGGGGTCGGGTTAGGCTAGGGGTTAGCGTACCAGCCTGAGGGCTTGCCTGGGTACTTAAAGATCCCCGGAATCAAATTTTCAGAAATATATTAGCAATACAAAATTATACAATTTGGCCAACCTTAACAGAATCGACTGTTTTATCATAACTAATTCGAAATCACTATTCGCAAATTAATAATATCTCTGAAAATAGCCTAATTTCGGGGGCTGCTTATCCAAATGAGGAGTACATACGAAGTACGATGATCTCGGGCTACGTCCCTCCAGAAGCATTTCCCTTCCTCGATACAAATGACTACATCCAAGATGAAAACAATATTCCAATCATTTACCACTTTTTTCGAACAAGAAATGACAAAAGAATCCTATACGACCCTCACCTGGACGGTCAGGATCTATACAGATATTGGCGGTTCAACAAAGCGATATCCGATAAGGACAGGAAAGAAACAGTGAACGTTAAAAAATACTGGTGGCTCGATGCCTAATAAAATTGTAAAAAGTAGGTTAAAAATAGCATAATAACAATACAATAGTTATAGAAAAAAATATAACCTATAATAATCCTCTCCCCGCATCCTTTGTCCTTCCAAAAATGCATACTAAGGTCCTCTCTCAAACATCCCAAAAAACTGGGTTTTTTCCTGAGCATTTTCCCAGATAAAAATAACAAAAAAAACCCGATACTCTACCTAATAATCAATAGGCTAAAATTTCCCAAATGATTACTGTATAAATAAATTTAAGATAAGCCATATCGGCGAATGCCCTTTGCAAGGCAATGCACGATTTTTTTTCCACTCTGTAAACTTAAATCCCACATGTCTTGGGATCAAACTGTATATATATTGTATCAAATTTGCTCAATAAAAAAAGACATTATATAAAAAAAAGCGTACCAGCCTGATAACCAAGTGGACCCGGGTTCGAATCCGACTCGAGGCATCCGGCTTAAAATCTGATCTTTGGGTAAAGACAAATTTAAAAAAAAAAATAATAAGTATCGTAAATTGGCTTATGGCTAGAAAGACCGAAAAGCCAAAAAAACACTCTGTAGGAAACACTCTGCACTCTTCTTTTGTCTACAGCCTTTGAATATATGTCCCGCTACGTGGGGGGGGGGGGGGGGGGTTAAGATGGTATTTTAGACATGCTTATGTGGGTCATTGGCACTGGCGAAATAGAGCCTATAATTTAAAAAAATAATAATTCAAAGACAACTCAAATGGTTCGGCCATAGGGTTGCCAGGCGTCCGGCTTTTTACGGTCGTGTCCGGCCAAATATTTACTTGTCCGGCGAGATGTAGAATATCTAAGGCGCTAGAGCAGGCTTTATCTAATTTTCACATAAATTTCACCATTCAACCGATTAAGGTACACAATTTTATTTAATGACCTTTATTTAAGAAAAAAAAAATTTCCAACAGAAAAGTTAATATGAAAAGTTTAAAATCAATAGTTCACGAGTTATGGTAATGTAAATATTTTTCAATTTAAAAATTCAAGCACAGGTAATTTTTTGATTCAAAAAATATGGAATTTGGTTGATTAGACGGATTTCAATAAAATTTTTCACCTGAATATTAAAGGGCATCCTTTATCTAAAACTCCTTATATTTTTGTTTAATAATGTTTACTTTTCTCGGAAATTTTTTTTTAATCCTCTTCATAGCTACTTAATATGCATCGGAGAAAATTATAGGTAATGAAATTTCTTTTAGGAAATTAAAATATCAAAATGTTTCTTTATTAAAGTTTTTTAATATGTAGATTTTTTAAGGCACTAGACCAGTATTTATCTTACTTTCCACATAAATTTCACCATTATTGCCTAACCCTTTGACGGACACAAATTTATAAGATGAGCTTTATTAAAGAAAATTAAATTTCCAACAAAAAGTTGATAAGAGTTAAATGTCTAAAATCAATAGTTTACGAGTTAAAAGATATTCAATCAAATTTTGTACAGTGAATGGACTTGAAAATCAATAACAAAAAATGTCTTAGATGGCGACACAACCTCTCGATACAAGAGATCAAAAGAACTATGAATGACATAGAAATCGATCTTAATTTATCGATTTCATCTATCTGGATGTTCACAGTACCATACTAATGAAAGAAAATACCATTTTGATTAAGAATTTTGTATTTTAAAAGAAATTGTATGAAAAGATTCAATTTCTTCTCTCCGGGAGCGAATCAACTAGTAATGACCAAAATATTTATTTTTTGTCTCATTAGATATTTATTCAAATCTATTGAAATTTCATATTTGTGGGTCATTTTTATTTATCTTTTATATTAAATAATTATTATTAGGAAATTTGCATTTTAGTAGTAGTTTATTTGAAGTTCAAATTGAAAAAACGTTAATAAGTCCGTTGAAATTTTTTTTTAAAAATATGAAATTAATAAATATTATAAAACAATAAATTATTAATAATTTAATTCAATTTTAAACGAAATCGATTCAGTACTTTTTGAGAAAATCGTCAAAAACCCCGAAAACCGACTAAGAGAGGCCGTTTAAGTAACATTTTAAAATTCACCTCCATGTCACAAGTCAAGGTTTCGTTTCATATGACTTTTTAAACTTTTTTTCAAACCCATCTCGTGCTTTCAAAAAACATGGTTTTTTGACGGTTCAGATGGTTTTTGACCATTTCCTCAAAAAGTACTGAATCGATTTCGTTCAAAATTGACTTAAATTATTAATAATTAATTGTTTTATAATTTTTATTAATTTCATATTTAAAAAAAAAAATTCAACGAACTTATTAGCGTTTTTTCAATTTGGACTTCAAATAAACTACCCTTTAAAATCCAAATTTTCAAATAATAATTATTTAATATAAAAGATAAATAAAAATGACCCACATATATGAAATTTCAATAGATTTGAATAAATATCTTATGATTAAAAAAAATAAAACTTTTGGCCATTTTCTAGTTGATTCGCTCCCGGAGAGAAGAAATTGAATCATTTCATACAATTTCCTTTAAAATACAAAATTCTTAATCAAAATGCTATTTTCTTTCATTAGGATGCTACTGTGAACCTCCGGATAGATGAAATCGTTAAATTAAGATCGATTTCTATCTTATTTATAATTCTTTTGGTCTGTCATATCGAGAGGCAAGTGTCTCGCCATGAGTGGATGTAGGAAGAAATCTCACACATTATTTCTTAGGAATTCACCTATTCTCCAATATTGAAATAACCTTTCAAGTTCATTTTTAATATATAAAAATTATTATACAGTATGATAAATAATACATTAAATTAATTTGAATATACGAATATATTATGTATATCCCATCCCGGCATTTGCCATAAGGAAACCTGGTCAAAACCTTAACAAGGATGGTACCTCAGCTAATCTCTGCTTGTAAGAACTAAATAAAATTTTGTGCAATTCTAGGACTTTAGGACTTGACAAAATTTATAATTGATTTAATCATAGGAGGCAGAAGACTATAATAACATATTTAGTTCTTGAGACAATACAATGTGATGAAAATAAATCAACCAAATGGGGAAGGGTGAAAAAATGAAAATTCTATTCCTTTGAACCAAATTTTGAACACTTAATTTAACTAGAAATGCAAAAATCAACCACCATAAATAAGGGGAGGGTCAAAATGAAAATTCTATGCCTTTGAACCTATCTCAACTAAATTTTTCATAGGTATTTAATTTTTCCGACTCTTAGTAAACTAGAAATGCAAAAATCAACCACCTAAAATGGGGGGAGTGTCAAAAATGATGCCTTTGCTCCTATCTGAACCAAATTTCGTATACTTTCTTTCTAGGTAAAATCTCTTAATAAACTAGAAATGCAAAAATCAAGCAACCAAAATGGAGGAAGGGTGAAAAAATTAAAATTCTATGCCTTTGGATCTATTTGGAAGTGTCGGATATAGGGGGGGGGGGGGGCAAAGGGGGCACGTGCAGTGTTAAGAAGCAGCATTAGCATTAGGGGTTGGGTGAGCAGCGGAAAATTCAAGATTGACAGGGGGGTCAAAAGACCTAGATCCCACTCTGCGCCCTAAATCACCAATATACTGATACTAATAATAATAAAATAAAATAATGTTAATATACGAATATACATATTATATTCAAGACAGCACTGTACTCCCTGGCTCCATATCACATACTACTAAAGAGCATTTGCGCCATTGTGCCTGTGTCCATTTATATTTATATTTATATAATGATAGTTTCAAGAGATCCCTGGCTCTATATCATGTACTACTAAAGAGCATTTGTATCTGTGTCTCTTTATATATGAGGCGCTCGGGGCTAAAATGGATCAAGTCCATAAATGATAGTTTCAAGATATCCATGGCTCCATATCACATACCTACTACTAAAGGGCATTTGTGGCTCTGTCTATTTATATATGAGGGGCTCAAGGCTAAAGTGGATCAAGTCCATAAGTGATAGTTTCAAGATATCCCTGGTTCCAAATCGCATACTACCAAAGGGCATGTGTGCCTGTGTCTGTTTATATATGAGGCGCTCAGGGCTAAAGTGGATCAAGTCCATAAATGATAGTTTCAAGATAATCAAGGTTGAAGTTTATAAGTGAATCCTAATGTGATTTAGAGGATAATTTTTTATTGTTGCTTTGGCCAAGTGTAGTTTCTCTTCCATTCAAATTCACTTTGTGATATGTGCTACTATATCGGGATTTTGGACTGGATTTTAGCGCGGAAATTTTATGAGAGTTTTTCAGATCCAAAGACAACTACTGCCATTTATTAAAAAATAGCAATAACAAGAACTTAGTTCACTATATGTTTCTGAAAATACACACCATAAACAAATATTAATCCGAAACAAACAAAATTTTTACAATTGATAAACTTTACCTCTGAGCGCCTCATATATACGTATATGTACCTATGTCCGTCCCTCCAGGCTTGTCAGTTCCCTTAGAAATAATCAATCAATCCTAAACTTTTGACTCTACAACAAATTCCATTAGAACCAAAATTGTAGTGGATCTAATTTTTGACATATTCGTAAATTTTTTTTTGAAAATAACCATCCAAAATGAAGGGGGGGGGGTCAAAAATTAAAATTTTAAATCTTTCGATCAAACTCAACCAATTTTGTATACATATTCTGAGGACCTCCAGAAGCCTAGAAATACAAATACTAACCACCCAAAATGGGGGTTAGGGTCAAAAATGTTTTCTTTGGACATGCACCCGGCGGCGCTTGTATTGTATATTATTTGTTCGTATTCAATAAATAATTATAATTAATTATGTGTGATTTAAATAAAATCTCTAGTCTAAATAAATTTATTCACAAAAATACAAGCTTTAACAGGTATAGTTAAGTGTTTCGAATTTTGAATTTTTTCAAAAATCGAGAGGCAATGGAATTTTCCCAAATTGAATATAAAAATTAAAAAGTTATTAAAAAAAATAGACTTTAAATTTCTAAGAGCTCTTTGGTATCTATTTTTGTCGTTGCTTGAGATTCTGATTCACCGTATATTTACTTAAAACTCTGAATTTTCCGATAATCGTGAATTTTTAATACGTCGCTTGAATACCCAGTGAACCAATGCCTTGCATCGTCTTGCCTAACCGCTTGGGCTAAAATATTGGCTCGGACCGCCCCTTCAAATACAATAATGAAAAATCGATTAAAAAAAATAAAAGCCAAAAATGTCCTTCGAATATATTGAAGGGCATTTTTAATCATGTCCCCACGGTATTTATTGCATTAACGATTCTTTTCTCTTATTAGTTAAGTATTTCTTTTTCAATTCTTAATAGTATAACAAATAATAGAAAATTGATTGTAAATTTTGATAAAGAAACATTTCAATTCACTTGGGAGCAAATTAATAATTATTTTTCAATATTTCTATATTTAATATTCCTAAATCAATATAGATTCATCTATAAATATGATTAAACTTCTACTACAATTTTATCTGAATGTTCCAATGGAGAAGAAACATTCTTTTGTGTGGGCGCTTCAGCCCTTTTACTTTTATAGTAAATTTTTTGGTTTAGCGCCAATTAATTACAAGAAAGGGAGTGTTTCTTATTGTGTTATTTGCTATTTTATCAATATTCTGTTGATTGTAGCCTCGATTGCTTGGCTAATCTGGAGGCTCACTAAAGTCTCTCAAGATCAAAACACTGATCTGGTTCTACATCATTGCACCGAAATCTCCCACACTTTACTTGTGTTTACCACAGTATTCTCACTTATTTATTTTTTAGTTCGTACCAAAAATAATATCCTTATCCTAATAGATAAAATCACGGCTGCCGATGAATTGCTTTACGGCGATCAGACCGATGCACTTTATCGGCAAAATCGTCGGTTTCTCTTTTATGAAATGATTTTCATTGTATTATTGCATATTACATTTTTCATATATAAAGCCTGGTACCTTTATGAAGACAGCCTATTCATGATGTTTAAATACTTAATCTATTTTGTCAATTCTTTAATAAATCTTCAGCTGATCAATTGGCTGATCCTGTTGCGACAGCGGTTTTCTAAAATCGAAATGGATTTAAATGAGAAAGATTGGCATGTCAATGAGTTGGAAAGGAAATTTCTTCGATTCACGAGGCGAATCGAAGTCATGCCGAAAGAGGAATTCAACAAAAAAATGTAAGTCTTTAAGCGATATGGCGTAGGTATGAAAAAACTTATTGTTTATTGAAACATATTGGGGGAAAAGTGAAAATTATTGATCGACAAAAATTAAACTAGAATTTGTTGCAGTAAACCTAACAATGGATTCCAGTAGAGTTTTACAATGGTATACGCTGATTATCATGCAATTTCCTGATTTTTTACAACAGGTCAGAGTTTTGAGATATTATCGGTCAAAACGACTAAAAAGGTCATTTTAAATTTTGACCTATTTTCGACTCCTATTATATATTAAATAGCAATATTTGATATCAAATTATTTTGTTGATGTAATAGAAAATAGCTTCCTCTTTGATTTTCAAATTACCAATTGTTTTTAGCTAAATTAGAACTAGAGTTATAACTAAAAAATTAAAACTACCTGATTATAAAGAATAATAAACATAGATAAAAACTTAGTTTTTTAGTTAAAAGAGTTCTAATTGAGCTAAAACAAGTGGTAATTTGAAAATCAAAGAGGAAGCTGTTTTCTATTACGTCAACAAAATATTTTGATTTCAAATATTGCTGTATAATATCTAATGAGACTCGAAAATATAGGTCAAAATGTCTTTTTTCGTCGTTTTGACCGATAATATCTCAAAACTCTGACCTGTTCTATAAAATCGGGAAATTGCATGATCATCAGCGAATAAAACTCTACTGGAATCCATTGTTAGGTTTACGGTAACAAATTTTTGTCGAGCAGTTATAATTTGTACACTTCATGAAAATTTTGGTGATGTAGAAAGCAAAAACTTGACATAGAGGTGCAGTTTATTAAACCATACATGTGTGTCAAATTTCGGATCATTAGTTACAAGCGTTTGATAGCTTTCCATAAAACAAATATCAATATATTAGTTAATGACTCATTTTTGAACGAAAATTCTGAAATTAGAAAACACAAAATCTAATCAAATCTTCGTTTTAGAAATACTTTTCTTCGCCATAACCACCGTTCGATCTTTCTACAAGTTTATGTTTTTGTTTAATGTAGCTATCGGAATCCCAACACAAAAACAGGGAGAAATAAGCTGACGTGTTCTGGTGTGGCCATCCACTTAACTTTACCATACAACCTGGGCCCTAAAATTATTTATAATCATGGTTGGTTTTTGCATTTTTATACTTCTGGTGTCCCACTGATTATGTATACAAAATTTGGGTGAGTTTGGTAAATGGCCAAGATTTTCATTTTTTGACCCCCCCCCCCCCCAATTTTAGGCGGTTAGTTTTTGCATTTTTAGACTTCTGGGGGTCCAATGATTATGTATACAAAATTTGGTTGAGTTTGCTCAAACGGCCTAGATTTTTAATTTTTAACCCCCCTCCACCCCCCCTTAATTTTGGTTCGATATGCACAAAAATCTAATCAGCTCTTAATCTCAATGGACCAAAACTACGTGTGAAATTTGGTTTCGATATTCACAATAGTTTTTGAACTAGCAAAAATTTAGTAACGCATGGACTAACTAACTAACAGACAACCAGACTAACAGACATTTTGACAAAACAATTATTATCTCAAAAAATATAATTTTTTTGATGTTCACTTATTAGAGCTTTTTTGTAGAGCGAAATGCCTTGGTTTCGCTCAATTTTTTTAATCAAAATAGTTTAATGCTTTTTTTAGATATTTCGAAAAAAAAGAAGGAAAAAACCCACTTTTTTCATGCACGATTACAATACTTGACCATACCCTGTATGGTAAAGTAAAAAAGTGAAAACTTATCCAATAGTCTCTGTAATTTTAGGGATTTGGAAAATTTTTGTCAGCAAGCGATTTGAACTAAATAGTTGAAACTTCGCATATAAAAGCAGTTTTACATATTTTTTTTTCTGTCTCTTTGAACTGAAGCTAGAAATCCCAAAATTGAATCAGTTTTTCATTTTGAAATTAGAAACATTGAACGAACATAGAACCAACTTTATATACGACTTTACATCTAGAGCTGTATCTTGGGTGCCGGAATTCATACATACAAACAAACTATAAGAAAAATCGTATTTTGATTCACTTTTTTCAGGCATTTCTAAACATGAAATGGAAAAAATAAATTTATTATATTGAATTCAATATAATTAGTACCGCCCGGTAGTTTATCAAGTATCGACCCCCTCAAAAAATAATCGAGTCATTCATGCCGGTATACGGCGTATACCCTGTGGTTTGATCTGAGCAATTAGCGAATACCCTGTGCTAGGTTGTACATTTTATTTTAAATTACAGTTTCGGCATATATTAAATACCCCTTTCTGGTTTATAGCGTATACCCTTTGATTTTTACGGTTCATATAACGTATGTATACCTTCTGCTAATTTTACGACTACAGCACTGGGCTGAACCCTCTAGCAAGGGCGAAGGCGGGCTTCTCAGCTATTTACATTACTAAATATTTAAACACTAATTGCTTGTAAATATTTTTCAGAGATGATCCTACTCTGAAGTTAAGAAAATACCGATTTGCTCATCTCTATTTATGCGAAGTGGTCCAATGCTTGGAGCTCCATTATGGACTTCTCGTTCTCTTTCAGATGATGAATAAATTATTGATTTTGATTTTGCACGGTTACCTGGCATTGCGGATTATCATCATCGAATTGAACCATCCTCACGACAACTTTACCACTACCATTGAGAGTGTTTCGGAGACGATCCTACCACAGAGCGAGAATTATAAATTATTTTATTTGTCTGTGAATTTGTCAACAACCACTTATGTATTTGTGGAAATTCTCTGTCTAGGATTCTCAGCGAATTTTTTAAAAGTAGTCCAAAGAAAACTAGCTCTTACTTTAAAAAGGTATAAATTTTATATTTAATAAAAAAATTTTGACCATTGCCTAAAATCTATAAGTCGTCGTATTTGTACTTGTACTGTGTACAAAGTAGCCATTAATACCATTAATTATGTGTGCTATCTGTTAAGTTTAATAGAAAAGTTTTAAGAGAAAGAAGCACTAGTTATTATATTTGGAATAAAGGAATTTCATCAGTATTTGTATAGCCGAAGTTTTGAACTTTTCACTGACGATCCTAATAAGAAACTTCCGGTTACAACATTACAGCGGTTACAACGTTGGGCAATCACACTCATGGCGTACGACTTTTCTATTCATTATTGTCCTACTGAAAAGGAGTATCTTAGTATATTCTCTGCAAGCCGACCCCACAGCTATCATCTCTATTCTTTTAAAAATCTTAATGTTAGGCCACTTATAAATTAATAAAATAATCAACGATATAAATAAAAATATGGTTTTAATGCTGAGACCAGGAGTGGTTAATATTTTTTGTTTTAAAGACATCATTCACAATGCCTATTTCCCAAGAAGGCGGCATATAATATTTTTGAATAGACCTGATTTTTGATACCTATCGACCGTAATAAATATGATTCAGATTAAATAAATGTTTTCTATTCTATTTATAGGAAGGATCATCATCATCATCATTGAGTATACAGTCTTAAGACTGGTTTGATCCAACCACCCGTCTCCACTCGACTCTGTCCCCCGCCAGTTGTTTGACCTCTAAATGTCTCGCATCCCATTTCCCAATTATTTGGTTGAAATATTCTGATCTGGGCCTTCTCCTTCCCCTTTTCTTTCCCACCTCCCCCTCCAAGATATCTCTAAGCAGTCCCCCATGTCTCAGTATGTGCCCCATCATCTGACCTCTTCTCTTCTTCAGACTCTTCCACAAAGTTCTTCTTTCTCCGATTCTTCCAAGAACATCTTCATTTGTAATTTTATCCATCCATTTGATGTTCATCATTCTTCTCTAGTACCACATTTCAAAAGCCTCTAATCTCTTTCTCTCCGCTTCTCTAATTGTCCAGGTCTCACACCCGTACATGGCTATGCTCCATACATATGTCTTCAATCAATAGTATCTTCCTGTTTTCTAAGCTAATTGAGGAGGAGGATAGTAGTTTTTGTTTTGAATTAAACTTTTTGCTTGGGCAATTCTTGATTTAATTTCGTTTTCGCTCCTCCCATCCCATGTTATTTTACTTCCTAGGTAGCGGAATTCCTTAACTCCTTCTAGGTTTTCTTGGTTAATTTAGATGCATTCCTGTCTCGTTTGTTCTTTTTTTGTACATACTAGGACCTTGGTTTTATTCTTGTTTATTTTCATTTTGATTTCTTCTATTAGGATCTCATATATTTTTTTGTATCAACTTCAGGATAATATATCTCATATATTTCATATTGCTTACAAAATTTGGCATTTTTCACAACAGGCCCAGAAGGTCGCAGTTTATGATACTGAAGGCCGCATGTTCCCCACTCCTGGCTTAGACCATACTACACAGTAGAGACAAAGTTTTAACTGTAGATTGACTTTGGAACTATTAAACAATATGAGGGTCGATAAGCAAAAGCAGTGCGAAATTTCTCTTCATGTTAATATCTACAAAAATTTTTGACCTTAATTCTTCTTAAAGATGATAAAACTCTCTTAACATTAGTATTAATAGGGCTTGCAAAAATTTGGTACATTTTTATTTACTTTGAGTATTATAGTAGGTAGTGGCGTATTCAACGCATTGGAATAAGCAACATCTCCATTGCTTTTAATTAATGTGCAGCTACACTTTTTTTAATAAAAATATAATTAAAAATAACAGTGATGAAGGCGCTGATGGCTTATGTATAATAATTAGATGCTTTTTTGAGGTATGTAAGTCCTTTGAACCAGATGTGGTGTTCAAATGAAGACAAGGAATTTTATTCTGGTTGAATAATGAGATGTATTTTCTTGTTTAGATGTTTTTTTTCAAAAATACATTTCATTATTCAACCAGAATAAAATTCCTTGTCTTCATTTGAACACCACATCTGGTTCAAAGGGCTTACATACCTCAAAGTACCATCTAATTAAAAATAACATAATGAAGCTTCCCAGAAG
Organism: Forficula auricularia; assembly: GCA_024734495.1. Taxonomy (NCBI): domain Eukaryota; kingdom Metazoa; phylum Arthropoda; class Insecta; order Dermaptera; family Forficulidae; genus Forficula; species Forficula auricularia. Next base: position 16,841,789 of record JALMQS010000187.1, on the reverse strand, counting down.
AGATCTGGCCAAATTTATTTTGAAGATTTAGTTTATGTTTAAGTGTATAAAATGTTAAATTTATAATGTATATAGTAAATTACGGGTAAAGTTTGAATTTGAATAAAGCTAAGTTTACCCGGATAAACTTGACATTATCCAGTTGGGTAATGCTTTTGTTCATAAATCATCCTCAAGGTTTATAAACATGACTTACCCTGCTCTGGGTAATGATCTTCGTAAAACATTTGCAAATTTGGGCTTTACCCGTAACATATATTTTCTTAAATCAGACAGAATTATGATAAATAATAATCTATTAGAATAAATGGTGTTCTTCTAGGCTGGCAATGGATCTTGAATGCTATCCCGAAGCAGCAACAAACCGAGAAGAATTGATTGCACTGGCAAACCAAGTAAATTCCAGTTCCGTCTGCATCTCAGCTGCAGGATTCTTTTCAGTAGATCTCACTTTCGTCACCGGAATTTTATCAACTGTCATTACTTATCTCATTGTTATGATTACTAATACTAAATAAAATATATTAGAATGATTTGTCTCAAAAGAATGATTTCTAGCATATTTTGGGCCAATTCCAATCCATGGGTTTATCTTATTAAAATGTGTCATCTAAGGGCCAGTTGTATGTCGGTTAGTAAATTCTTTATAAAAGTTGACAAAGGGTAAAACCTTAGAATTCACCTTGTGCCCGGGCGGATGGCCAATCAGATGACACGCACTTTCATCTGATTGGCCATCCCGCCGGGCAGAAGGTGAATTCTAAGGTTTTACCCTTTGTCAACTTTTACAAAGAATTTACCAACCGACATAGGTACAACTGGCCCTAAGTGGTTTCAGCAGAAACATATTTCTTGATAAACAACTCAACCATCAGATCTTCAACAGAATCCTTATGGATAAATAATTTCGTTTTTCTTAGTGTTTAATAATTAATGCAGTTAACTTCAGGAAATATTTTAACATTTTTAGCTTACTTGCTGTTTGAGAAAATGAACTGGATGGTTTTATAAAATCTCAATTAAACTAAAGCACAATAATGTACCCCCGGCAGGAAGACTCGCTTAAAGGTCTATTCACTATAAAACAGACGTTAAAATTTAATATGTTAAATTTGGTGTTAAAAAGTAAAGTAATAACACCAGCGTTAAAAAATGCTATTCTCTAAACCAAGTTTTAATAGCGACGTTAACATTTTACTTTTTACTAATTTGAGGCAAGGAGGTGTTAAAATGAATTAACGCTGATTTCGGATGTTAAAAGTTAACGTTTTTGCTTAGAGAATAGACCTGTTAATGTGTTTATTACAGTTTTATATATTTTGACAGAAAAAAAATATTATTTAAAAGAAATTTTTTGTCAAATTGTCTGTAAATTAATATGCTAGTTCCCAATTCTTTATAAAACACCAACAATTTTTAAAAAATCGTTATATGCCCATAAATTTTTGTACCCTGAGGTTCAAAAAATCGGTTTTTTTCTTCTAAATTTGATTTTTATTTTTTTTAAGCAATCATTTACTTTCACCTTGTAACTAACATTGACCAAAGTGAGAGTAACTTTTTATAAAATGATAAAATATACTAATTAATAGAGATTGTGGTGTTGGTGCAAGGTGAAACATCTTTAATAAAGATAAAAGCGAGGAGTGAACCGCGACCTAATATCGTGTACACTACTTCCTCTTCTACTTTCATTTCCAAGTAGAAGACAATAGATGAAGGGGCATTATCTAATGAATTTCAAAATAATTCCACATAATTCCAAAGACGTGTACACCTAATTCCAATCACGGTTCATCCCTCGGATAAAAGTAAATAAATATTTTATGAAATATTCATTTACCTACTATGAGTTAGTTAGTTACTAGGTTTTCTAGGTCACTTGTTTCACGTTAAACAAGTGACCTAGAAAACCTAACTCGTAGTAAATGAATATTTCATAAAATATTTATTTACTTTTATCTTTGATAAAATATACCTCAAATTGTGAATAATGTCTCGAGAGAGGAATGCAATACTTTTTATTTTACACTATTCATAATTTAAGAAAAATTAGTAATAAAAAAATCAAACAAAATTAAAGATAAATAACAAATCTTTATTAAAAAAAATTCCTGTTCTTTGACTCTTTCGTTAGATTGAATCAATTTTTATATAATTTCCTTCAAAAACTCAATTTGTTTAATATAAATCATACATTTCTTATAATTCAGAGATAAATGATATCTTATCCATTTTTATGTCAATAAAATTTTTTTTTTTAAATTAAATACATAGATCAATATTAATTTAAAATATCTTATTTTTAGGATTATTATTACAAATCATGAATAAATATTGAAAATGTTAGATATCATTTTTTCTTCCTTTTATCAAAGTTCTTACCCAAAAAATAATGCTCTTAATTTATTTACAATTGTTTATGTTTCGAAGATTGTCTTTGGTAAAAATGTGAACTAAATATATATATAATATAGTGAGTGTAAATAATTATATAGATATAGATATAGACAAATAATATATTTATATAGGAATTATCTATTCAATAAGGAAGCATTTATAGACAAAGAAGGAACTATATTAATAATTAAATTTTTTAAATTAAAAAATAAAATGTAAAATTTTGGTTCCTAATTGATATTAAATTGAGTATAAATAAGTCTATATACGATACGGCATTTTTGAATTATGGATCCGAAAATTAAAAAAAAAATGGTATTTCTTAAAAATAATATAGAATAAATATTTATATTGAAATGTAAGTCAATCAAATACAATTTTAAAATAAATTTTATTTTTAAATTTTGTGAAACTTATTACTAATGTAAGTAATTTATTTTTCAAGGGAGGGTTTCCATGAACGAATTTTCTTTAATATTAAACAAGCAGACTTTCGGTCCTTGTTGGGGCCATTTTCAGCTCAATGGAATTGAAATGATATCAAAATACACTTCGTCATGCACTTTATAAAATTTCATTTTGATATTGTTCAATTTCATTGTGAGGATAGGCCCAATTTATATCTGAATTTATAATATTAAAGCCGATAAGTCAGCTTAATTTTAAAAAAATGACTGCATTCATTCGTAATTGGTTTATATTTATATATAGTGTAAGCTATATGATTTAGGAGAACCCAGAGTACGTCTCTGCCATGCTGTATCGTTTTTATGAACCAGGGACGTAGAGAAGTTTTTCCCGAGAGCAAGGATATTAGAATATACAGGTTATCTCCTAACTCCTTAAATAACATGTCATAAAACGACTATCAGCCTCTTAGTTCTATGAGACAGTGTATTAAAATAACCTTGGTATTTTTTATAGGGCTCTCCTTTTCTCAATATACCCAGAGGGTTAAAAAAAATCAGCTATTTTAAGTGAATTTAAGAATCATCATCAAAAAAAAAAAAAAAAAAGAAAAACATATGGGTCTTAAAATTAACATCGTTTAAGATGCAAGTACTGTGAAAATGATATTGTAAATACTAGCATTTAGCTCATTTCTAATTGGAGGTGTCAAACTTGAATACATAGCAGAGATATTTATTTAATGGGCAATGTGGAGGTCTAGCCTGCTCGTTTCCTCTTTCTATTAATATTTCAAATGACTATGGATTCGTTGCAGTTTATTTACTATGGACATAGTTAAGGGAATAGTTCTATCCAGTTAGGATGTGTTACAGTGTATGAGTCTAAGCTTGCCTTTACACCGAAAATAATAGCGAAACATGTTAACAAAAATGTCAAGAAATATAATAAATTTTTTAAGAGCCTGAAAAAGCCTCAATAACGCAAATAGTGTTTTATTTTTTGACAAGTATAATTTCCTTTACTTATGAAATCACCATTAATTTTAATTAGATTCAAAAGAATCAATATTATTTAATAATAAATTAAGTATATTAGCAGGTATTTGGACACTTAATTTATTAATTTTAAGGGCGATTCATCGACAAAATTTATTAGTTATGAGCGATATGGACAATAATAATTTATTATTTATTCTCTCACTAACAAATTTGAATTCATTAAAAGCCTCAAGATGCCATTACAATGTGAATAAGATTGTTATTAATATGGGATGAGATGTGGATGTTAAAACCCTATTCGAAATTTTAAAAAGTATAAAATGTATTCAATTTTTTAAAAATTCTGAAAAATAACATCTTATTAATAGCGTTATGTCCGTTGTAAAGACAGCTTAAGATATCTAAGATGTGGAAATGAAGAATTCACCGAATGCAATGCCATGAATGCAAAGTAAGTGAGTACCTCCCAGGGAGGTAGGGAGGGAAGGCTAGCTCGAGAAAGTGTCTCCACATGACGTCACCAGCCATCAGTCGCAAGATGGCGGCTGGAGGGGAAATGCCTGTCCCAGGGAGGTAGGGAGGGAAGGCTAGCTCGAGAAAGTGTCTCCACATGACGTCACCAGCCCCTCCAGCCGCCATCTTGCGACTGGCGGCTGGAGGGGAAATGCCTGTCCTGACTGGAGACACCCCCACTCCTGCTTTTCTAGCCTAGCTGTTCCTCCTTAGCTCCTTGGTACCTCCTATAATAATTATTATATAGCTCATGTCATAAAAGTTAAATGTTTTAAGACTTTAGTTAGCTTTGTATCGATAAATACTACCTTCTCTCAAATTATGTGACCCTATTTTTTTTAACACTCTGCAAAGTATTAACTCCATCTCTCGTTAAAATTTTGAACATTACAAAATAGAAAAATAGATTTTTATTTTCTCTCTTCTAAATATTTAGAATTAAAAAAAAAAAATCAATTTGTTTTATTAGTTTCGAAATTTTGAGAATTTAACATCGATTTCTGACCGAAATATGAAAAATGGTTAGATCAGTCTGCTCTGTTATCTTATCAGTTAATTCGTAAACAATCACAGAATCAGAGATGTAAACGTAAGGGTATTTTTTGAAGTAAAATTTTTTATAATAAAAATTAGTTGCTCTAGTTATTAACTTCTTGGAAAGCAATGGCAAGCTACCACGAGTACAATTGCCTAGTCAACCTCTCCAAACTAGCAACTGGCGTTAAAAAGTAGGTCCCGTATATCTGTGTAAAACAGCTAAACATACTCAGCACAGGTATAAAAATTAGTTGGTCTAGTTATTAACTTCTTGGAAAGCAATGGCAAACTATCAAGAGTATAATTGCCTAGTCAATCTCTCCAAACTAGCCGTTCGGAACCGGCATTAAAAAGTAGGTCCCGTATATCTTAGTAAAACAGATAAACATACTATGCACAGGTATTTGTGGAGAGGAGCCTACGCCCATTAGTGCATGGCACTATACGAAGAAGAAGTTATTATCATTTATATCTTCAAAAATATATACTCAATTTAATATATTAAATTATAAAAATATATTAGAATTTAGAATGTCAAAAAAGTAAATTTTTCTTATATCATCAATATATCACATTATTTTATTTTTCATTTATCTATATCTATACGTATATATTTATTTATATTAAATAAAAATATAAAATAAATTAAAAATTATAATCTTTTTTTTTTATATTTTTATTTTTTTTTCTCAATTCATTTATAAATAATTATATAGAAATAAAATAATTGTTATGAATGCATGGAGGATGAATATCATTCATATTGCGCAAGTTTAAAGAAACTTATCGTATAAGATTTATATTAATATATTTAGTCTCTCCCAGATTTATTGAAACCAGTAAATATATAAATTTAATACCATTAAAATTATAAATATGTAGATCAATTTTGAGATCATCTTCAAATAAAACATTCTATATTAAAAAAATTGCAAAAAAAAAAAATACTACTAGGACGAGAACGATTTTTAACATTCCGCCGATCGAGTAGTTATAATTGCACTGTTATTTCAGAGACCACACAAGAACGATCGAAAGAATCAGCAGGTTTTAAAATCTTTAGCTGATTCAGATTTCCGAATAAATTTTTGAACAAAACAAATACAACGTTATTTCTACTAAATTTATTTTATTTTAATAGGGTATGTATGTAAAAATGTTAATATTAATCAATAGTCTAATTAAAATTATCGATATTGTATTTTTCGATTTAAAGCAATAATAAAAGTTATAGCTGAAACCAGAATGGTTGGACTCTTAAATCTTTTTGAAAATGTACATAAGAAATTTTCAAATATACAAAATGTACATAAGAAATTTTCAAATATACAAAATGTACATAAGAAATTTTCAAACATACAAAGAAAGGATTAAAAAGAATGTTTTATTTTCCAACAGCAAATGACTTAATTTTAATTCAATTTTATAGATGTATTTCCACGTTAGATAATAGCTTCCTTCATGGTAGAGATACCAAACATGTTCAGGATCATTTTAAGATGTATAATGAATCAATTAACAGAGGGAGATTTTTTCAGGAATTTTTATTACCACGAACGATTAATGAATGTGTTTGGATTAAGTTCAATTGATAAGTTATAAGTAGAGACCGGATTCCTATGAATTGCATATTTTGTTTGCCGCCACGTACGACCCAGGAGATCAATTAACTATCCGAATCATGCATCTAGGATACTGTGGGTTAAATTTTATACTGCATATTTTTGCATATTTGAGTAATATTGCATAAAATTGCATATTTGAAGGATATTGCATAAAATTGCATATTTCACACCAAATACAGAGGTTTTAAAAGTAAAGAATAAAAAAAAAAAGATTAAATAAAACATTAGGACACTAATTTAAATTCAAAGAAAACTGAAGTAGGCCCCAACAACACGACGTGTAGTGATAGACTATGAAGTAGAAAATTGGATTACAAAGGATGTAAACAAGCTACAAAACAACAACCCAATCATTTTTCTTATTATTTAATTGTACTAGATACTACGAAAATGACGAAAAGTTTGCAATATATTTCTTCAAAAGTAAAAGTGGGGAGTTTAATTCCTTTAAATTCCCATTTTTGAAACATTATTATTATTATGTTAATTTCATTCAAGTGCAGCCCTCTAATACTTCTTTGAGTTTAAAGATTTTCTAATATATTAAATGAAATGAGATTTTGTCCAATGTTTTACGCAATAAAAGTACATATTTGACACTTGGTGTCTATAGCTTACTTTATCATTTTATTCCTTTCATAGCACTCGTTCAAATATATAGGCTTTTTGTCTTCAATTTTAATTTTTTAGCGCATAAAAAAATTTGTTTTGCTGCATATATTTGCATATTTCAACTTATTCTGCATATTACTTGCATATTTCAGTATTTTTAACTGCATATTTTGGCACTTTTTACTGCATAAAAATCCGGTCTCTAGTTATAAGAAATTTCAAATATAATAAAAAAATACAAATTTTATTTAATATAATTCTAGAAATTTTTTGTTATTCATTTTAATTCTTTTCTTTTTTTCTATAATTTTCGTTTTTATATGTATTTAAATATAATGAAAGACCAATTTCACACTGCTCATGCACCGAACATTTTCGGGATATCTACCACAAACGAAGCTAATATTTATTTGTCTTTAGCAATCAGTTATACAATCACTGATATTAAGGTCATTCATGATGAACAAATTGTTGGATATTTATTTATTTGAGTACTGATGTATAAATTTACATAGAATATGATGTATTTATTTATTTTTTTATTTATCTATTGAGTCAGATTTATTAATGTGTGGTTTGTATTATATTTATTTATTATTATATTTGTGGTAAATAAATCGCTACTAATTATTCTATGTTCTATGTTGATCCTTTTTTTGTTCGTTTGGAAATTTTCTCTGTACATTTCGAAATGCAATAAAATAATTTAAGCTGACTTCTGACGTAACATCATTGCTTCAAATTTCGACTATAACTTTTAATATTTTTCAATATTTTTCACACAAAAAAATGCATATTGACAAATTTTAAATGAACGATTACTAATTTATTATTAATAATCGAGGGGTGAACAGCGACCTAAAATTGTGTACACCTACTTCCACTTTCATTTCCAAGTAGAAGACAATAGATGACAATAGATTATCTAATGAATTCCAAAGTAATTCTAAAAAATTCCAAAGACGGTGTATACCTAATTCCAATCGCGGTTCACCCCTCGTTAATAACATTTTAACTTTTTTACACACATTCTATTGGGAAATCTCATTTTCATGCGCATAGAATTCATCGGTCAAGAATAAGCGGCCGAACGAGGATTGGTTCATTCGCCCGACTCATATACTAGTATACTTTTTAATTAAGTATATTCGGAAATTTCCTAAGATTAAATTCGTTTAGAAATTACAATTATATAAATTCTTCCTCAATTTAATTTTATAAAACATTGAATAAATTTCTTAAAAAATTAAAATTATTTATATGTAAATATATTTATTTATATATAATATAGGCGTTCAAAAGATAGTGTTATCAATTACTTATATAGATAGAAACATTATCTATAAAATGTAATTTTACATTTATTATTTGTTTTTTACAATAATTATCTATGAAAATTGATTCCTAAGCATAATTTGGCGTTCAACTTAGAATTTTATGAGAAAAATTTGTATCACTTGTATATTACAATTTTTTTTTTCAATGAGAGATGATTTTTTTTTAAATAATATTTTTTATAATAAATTAAATTAAGCAATGCATTTGTTATTAAGACACATTAATGGTTGATTTTAAAACTTATAAAAAAAATTAAATTTTTGCCCAAGATGTTTTTTTTTTTTAATAAGCAGTCAATATCATATGAAAAATATCAACTCTCAATGATTACTAAAATATATATAGAATTTGATATTAAGCGAAAATTTAATTTATCACATCGATAGATTACATAAGTGCATGTTAATGTGATTTGAATTTGTTTAATGTTTTGTATATATATATATATATATTATATATGTGTGTGTGTTTGGTGTAAATGTGTTGTTGAGTCACTGAATGAGTTTAAGAATTAAATACATGTGCAAATGTCCATGAAATGAACGTTAAGGCCGTTTTGATGGCGGAATCAAATGTTCTGGAAGCTCCATAGGTAAATCATGGCCGTCTACTTTAATGCTAATTAAATGCATAGCGAGAGCAAATTCATCCGAGTCCAACATTCCGTCTTTATCGATATCAGCTAATTTCCAAATTTTGCCTAGTACTGTATTCGGTAATTTCGACTTCACCATTTCAGATTTGGCAGCTGAAAAAAAAGAACGTGACATGTTAAAATTTTCATTAAGAAATGACTTATATAAAGATACTCATGAAATTTTCATTTATCATTTCCTCTATCTGTGAATCAGACAATGGTCTTCCTCTATACATATATCTAACTATATATGAGGAAATAATAGCTAGTTGTAAACCAATCCTTTTTTTAAACATATCTCCTATTGAAACAAATACAATTTTACAAAATATTTGAGCAAATCCAACATATTTTGCATTATAAAGTCCACTGGGTTTATTTTTCCAATTTAAGATAAATTTTACTTTTTTAATAATATAGTCTTTAATTGTATACATTTATTGTTGCACTCATAAATTTTTTAACACCGATTTTATTCAATTTCATATTTTTTTAAATTCATATAATCTACAAAAAGTCAATTCCGTCCCCTGTCCAATTTGGTTGTTTAAATCTTCAAACCCGTGTATTAACATGAAAAATGTTCAGATGTGAATGAATAAAATATCACATAAATAAAATAAGATAAATGAAGAATATATAATTTAATAAAGTTTTTTTAGTTATTAAAATTTTGTTAGAAAAAATTATTAAAATTGTCCAAAGACAGTGTGTCAATTCCGTCCCCTTGATTGTCACATCTGAATAGGAAAAATCATAAAAAATTGAAAAATATTTTTTAATTCATGACTATTATTAGAAATTGGTCTATAGATAGTTGAGCAACAAAACTATATTATTATTGTTGGGCTGAAATAAAGTTATATTTTCAAATTTTTAGCTAAAAAAATGCAAAATAAGTTGGATTTACTCATTTATTTATATTTTGTTACTTGTGATTTTTTGAGTTCGATTTTCTACAGTGAAATTGGTTGTTGTTATTTCAATTTTTAAATATATACCTATAACAACAATAATTTGATTTGCTAATAAAATCACAAGAGGGTGTCATCTATTAGATCGGATGGAATGGATTATTTTTAATTATATGTCAGATGGGTTGATTTTTACCCCCTCGTGAATCGAACCCGAGTGCCATTTGGCCATAATCTTTATCAATGGAATTTTAAAAGAAAAAGAAGAAATTGTAGGCATTAAGGTAGTTGTTACGCGACAATACTAGCAAAAAGTTAATGCTAGAGTATATAGAACAGACAATAAGGATTCATAATTCATAAGCCCAAAACTTTTTGCTGTTTATGTACCACTACTAGCCAATCCCGTGCTCGTTTGATCTGGCAACATTGTCCGAGCTTGAATATTTTTATCATAGAAATGACAGATAAAATACATTATAAAGGTCGATTTATTAAACAAAAAGTTCTTAATAAACGATTAAAAGCTGTTGCGACAATGGCTGAAGGGAAAAAACGTAAAAAAAATACTAAAGTTAATCCACTTTTTAGGTTAAATATATACGTTGTTGCCATCTTGTTTTTAGTGTAAATTTTTCATTATACATTTTTCATTTTTTATTAATTATTAAAATTATAGTGTTGTAACTATGAATTAAAATTTTCTTAAAAAATGTATTAGTTATTGTTTAATGTTGGTTTAGTTTTTTATATCAATGGTAAGAAGAGTTTCTCAATTATAATTAAAAATGTATGTAAACTTTCCGATATCCCGTACAATGAGTGCAATGTATAAGAGTCTGAAAAACTCTATCTTTGGAATTTAATATCTCCGGAACTATATTGTTCATAAATTTCGTTTTGCCACCAATCGATGTAGAAGTATTTAACTAATAATCTGTCTAAATTTCAAAAAAATCCTAAGAAAACGCATAGGTGAAACAACTACCTTAAAGCCTTGTTTTCATTTAATTTTTAATTTTACTAAGGAGGAATGGTAAAGTATATATGTGAAAGTAAAAATACATTGCAATATAAGAATAAATTAAAATGTTAAGTGCCTATATATTTATTTTCTAATCTGTTTATAAATATTTTAATACATATAAGTAATAATTATTTCATTTTTAATTATTTAATGGATTAATTTCTAAATTGAGATTGTATAATCCATAATTATTACAAAAAATAAATTATAAAAGTAGAACATTTGCAATCGCTAGTACTAATATTATCAAGTGAATTAAAATCTCAAGGTTTTTACCAGGAGATAAATATAAAAAGTATCGTTTGAGTTAGTTTAGTATAGAGTAAACTAAAATATCAAATGGTTGAGATAGCAAATTAAAATTTAACTTGATTTCAATAAGAATAAATATATATTGAAAAAATTATATATATGTAAATATTTCGTTAATTTGAGTTTTTTGAGGCAATGGTTTCGAAGGCTTTGGTGTTCATCTTCAGTCAATAAAATTATTCACACAAATATTCACTAGCATAGATAAAATGGAATTGAATTTGTGAGATCTATTTTAATATTCATGTGGATAATATTTGTAGATGATTGAAGATAAAGTTCAAGTCTTCAAAACAAAAGTGTCAAATTAATAAAATACATTTACAAATGTAGGTATATATTTTATATAATGTATATTTTTAATTAAATCATTCTGAAGACAAACTATTTATTTTAATCCTAACAAATTAAACATATCGTCGCCTTAGAGTGTAAACCTGCTAGCTCACAACAAGGAAATTTTACAGTGCAGAGAAAAAACAAACAAAATTTAATATTGTTGTTATGGAAAGAAACTATTTTTCACATTTTTTTTCTACAACTTACGATCGTAATTTTAAGTTAGCAGTTTTACTTGGACGATGTTGCATCTATTTTTCTTTAGAACGGTATTAATATGTCATTTATGATAAAAAATGGAGTTACCAGGTTTACACTCTAAGGCGACGATATGTGCTATTTTCGACAAGGAGATTTTTTAATAATAATATCTAAACATATTTTTCAGAAAAAATCAAAGACTTATTAGATGAATAAAATTTCCTAATGTTGTATTACATTCCATACTTAAGAGCGATTAATATTTATTAGGTAATTTTTATCTCAGTTTCCTCGTACTAAAGAATCAGATGAATCAACTATTTTTAAAAAATGTTATCTTAAATAAATTTCATATCTTATCGTTTTTCTTATAATTACCTCAAAGCTTAGATAATATTAATCATAAATTTTCATTCTCTGAAAAAAGAATAGCATGTGCGTGAGAGAGAAGAGGGTAAATCTTCAGAGAGAGAATTGATATCTTTTATAGAAATGTTTTCTTTTTGAGCAACAATTCAGCAGATTTATTTTTTTAATTCAATAATAATCACAAATACTTGAAAACGCATCTAGTCTAAGATCCCAACTCAAGTCGATCTTCACCTATCGAGTTTCCTGATGAAATTAAGATTTTGATAATATAATGTATTAATAAACAAAACTTGATAGGGTCGACATCCAATTTCCCTGCATAGCTATTTTTAATAAAAAAATTAAAGTTGTTAATTTTATTACATAAATGTAGTTATCGAGTTTCCGGATAAATATATTACCAATCGAGAGTAAAATATGTATATAAAATGCCAAAGTTGGGTAGCCATCTTTTTTCCCTGCATTAATTAATTTATTTATTTTATTTTTTATTCATTTTTATTATATTTTATTTTTTATCAAAAATAGCTATGCGGGGAAATTGGATGTCGACCCTATCAAGTTTTGTTTATTAATACGATTATTTTATCAAAATATTAATTTCATCAGGAAACTCGATAGGTGAAGGTCGACCTAAGTCGGGATCGTGTACTAATCTGAATATGTTGTCGAAATGATGTGCATTTTGATGAGAGTATATTTTATCAAAAATATCTACTCTAAGGTGGATTCAGGAGAAACTTTTCTTTTAATAAACCAAACTTCAACTTTTTTAATTCTATTCCAGAATGTATTAATTATACTTAAGTAATATTATATTTTAAGAATCATCAGTTGTACTTTAAATTAAATCTGAATTGAATATTTAGGAGCGGGAAATTCTGATCCAAAGTAGAAGTCAAAACAAAATAATGTAATATCTGGAAAGCAAGTTTCCCATCTTGTGCAGTTCAAAAATACCAATTTATTTAAGTTGGGAAGAGGGGGAGGGGGTATTTGAATAAAATTCTTAAAATCAATAGGTTTGATTAAAAATATTGATATAGCCGAAAAACGGAATTAGTTAATTGAGTGGATATTGATGAGGCAGTTCAAAATTCAAAAAAGAAGATAATTTAAACAATCTTTTTATTAAAGATAAAAGTAAATAAATATTTTGTGAGATATTAAGTTAGTTAACTTTTAACGTGAAACAAGTGACCTAGAAAACCTAACTCATAGTAAATTACTATCTCATAAAATATTTATTTACTTTTATCTTTATTAAAGATGTTTCACCTTGCACCAACACCACAATCTCTATTAATTATCTTTTTATTGATAAACCGACGTTTCGGAGGCTTATTCCCTCCTTCTTCCAGTTTTGAAAGGTCAGTGAAGGAAATCCAATGTGACACTCCCTCTGTCTCCTCTCTCAGTGGCAGCAACAATAATTTATTGTATTTCATTCTCAACATAATTTAGTGTTATCTACACTCTCAGTATACTAAATTATGCTGAGAATAAAATACAATAAATTATTGTTACTGACACTGAGAGAGGAGACAGAGGGAATGTCACATTGGATTTCCTTCACTGACCTTTCAAAACTCTGAAGAAGGAGGGAATATGCCTTCGAAAAGTAAGTTTATGAATAAATTTTGGACTGTCTCATCAATATCCACTCTCAATTCACTTATCAGTCCGTCTCCAAAAAATTACTTCAATCGAATTAGTTAATTGCGGAAGTAGGAAGAGAGCTTAGAACTTGACAATTTTTTCTTATTAGCAAATAGAGAGAAAATTTTTAAATGAACAAAAATGGTGTTTTGTTTTTCAAACGACAAAACACTAGATCTTATTTAGTTTTTAAATAGGTAGGTATTCCCACTTAAACAGAAATTGTTTTGATAATTCCCTTTGATAACTTTGAAATGGGATCTGAAAAAGAGTCCGAGCTGATTTTTGACCTTATGACATTGATTCTGGTTTTGGTTTAACTGTTGTATTTGTCAAAATAAAAAAAAAATTATTTACTCGATTGATAATGAAATATTAAAATATAAATGTTTATGTCCATACTCAATTAATCATCAAAATATAAGGTTTTGCTGAAAATACCTAGATTGGATATTTAGAATGATATAAACTCATCAGAATGCAGAACGTTTCGATACCTAATTCTTGTGTCATTTTCAAGTGTTTGTGAAGTTATTCCAAGATTCCCGAGAATAACAAAAGCTCTTGGGAATTCTCGTCGTTCTCAGTCTCGCTCTTGGAATGACTACAAATTACATGTTCTTAATTAAAGAGTTAATATTTCTGTGGTTGAGTTGTTGGTAGAAATATTTCGGCTAACTTGGATTAAACATTATTGAGATATTCTCATCATAAGGTAGGGGGCCGTCCATAAATTACGTCACAGGAATTTCAAGATTTTTAGACCCCCTCCTCCCCTTGTGTCACATTCTGTCACATTTTCATTGAGCCCCCCATATTGTGACATCACACTTATCATTTTTATACCCTATAATTTAAAAATTGTAGATATTTAAGTGTTTTTGCTAAAAATTGCTTGCTTACAATTTTTGTCTAGATTTATTTTACCAACAATTTCAGGTTGGAATAATAATAACCTGAAATCTAAAAAATTTGAAAATTTTTTAATTTGACTTTTGTGACATCACAATTTTAAAGTTCCCGGGCTCCCTGTCAAATTTTGTTACAAATCTGAGATGCCCCCTCTCCCCTAACTGTGTGACGTAATTTATAGACGGCCTAGTGGGTTTGGACCCGAAATTCTAGGGTTGTTTCTAAGTGCTTGTGAAAATCGAAAAAACTCCAAAATTAGGAGTTGAAATGTTGGGAATTCTGATATGATTATCTCATTAAAAATGTCAAATCTAGGTGGTTTAATCAGAAATTTCTTTTTTGATAAGCAACTCAACCAGCGATACATCAAAATTGCAATTTAGCATCCTATAATATTTTTGGAGATACAATTTACGCTTTTTGAAATTAAATTGATCATTTCTGAAATAAAATCGGAAAATGTGTTCTTCAATTTCATTAATATTCAGTGCTATATTTTGAAAATATAAATTTTAAGAAGTAATCTGAATAGATAAATAGAATCTTACCACTTCCTGTTAGCTTTCCATCTGATGGCCCAAGAGAATCGAACATTGAATCATATTTATATCGGTCTTTATTAACAACCCATTCAATTTCGCCTGCTCCAGCATCCACTCCCTCTCCTCTTTTATAACCGAAAGGACTAATTGTATCCTGGACACCAACAAATGCTCCTCCTTTAACAACAAACAAAAGAATTAGAATGGTAAGTGTCGGAAAAAAAAATTCAATAGAATATTCATGAGCTTACAAATAGAATGATCAAGAGGCATATTAACTAATTTAGATTTCAAAAAGCACAATCACATCCTTCGAAATAATCGTTATCTTAATTTAATGAAAATCTAATATTAGTAGTAATAGTAATTTCTTTTTTAACATTAAATTTAGGAATAAAAAAGTAGAAAAGTGTGATATTTTTATATGTCATTCAAAATAATTATTTTTAGAAACAAATGTGTTAAGGAGGTTCTTTCACAAATGCAAAAATTCAAGAAGCCTTCGAAACTTGGAATATAAGTCATTAAAAGCATAATAAACACACTGTTAAAATTTAGAGACGATTTACCACACCAAACATGAAATAAGTGCAAATAAAAATGAAATTTTTTACATAGGGTAGATTGGGAAAGGGTGGTAAAATGATAATTATTTTATTTTTTTTCATTGAAGGACTTTCACCAGTTTGATGAAAAACTAATGTTTGTTAGAATAATATATTCGGAGTAACTTAAAAAAAAAATTGAAATTATTTACCTCGTAGTTTTGATAAAAAATGAAAAAGAAAAAAAATAATTGGGACGATTATTTTTAGTGGAGGGGATATAAGTTCAATGGCTTGGAAACGATCCATTCATATAGAGGATATAGTAGTGTGAGGAGTACAGTCAGGTTAAAAAAACATAACCTAAAATTTTAGCACCGTTCATATGTATAGAGTGGTTATGAAAAACTTTTTGTGTGGATTGTCGCGAAAGAACTACCTTAATACTCGTATAATATCAAAAGAAACAATTTCAATTTTCCAAAATTTTAACCTTATTTGAAGGGCTCGATAAACGAAACAATATTAAATTTAAAAAAGGCTATAATACAAATTTTACGCAGTGCACTAGAAGTGGAATTTCTTAGCTGGTCATAATTATATATCGAGAGATTAATGCAATATAAAGTCTAAATTGCTAATAAAAGCAGACGTTAAATTTCTAAAGGTATCACAGAGAGTCCCATCTACTAAATCTGAATTGTTATGGATAATTATTATTATTTGCCAGAAGGGTTGTGTTCAGTCCCTAAGGAATTGTAACGCAGTGCTAAAAATAGCAATCCGGGCCAAATGGTTACATACAGCTCAGATACATATATGTCATAATATGGGTCCACCTCACAGGAAGCCAAATGGTCCGGATTGCTATTTTAGCACACAGGTTTAATTTCAGAGATGAATACAACCCTTCTGATATGTATTTTTTGTGACAATTTTGGCCTCTATAAGAATAATCTTGTGTCGAGGGTTTTTATTCAGAACCAGTGATTGTCAGTTCCTGGGTGAATTATCAATGACAACTCAGATTTAGTAGATTCCTTTGGATAGCCAATAGCCCAGATTATATAGCACTTAGGATCGATTCCCGAGAGAATGAAAACTCTATAGACATTAAATTAATAATATCTAATGAGATCTTCTATACTGCCTTTGTACCTATATAGTAGTCTATTTTAAAATCAAAAATTATTTTATAGCAATCTAAATAATTTTCGTCGAAAGTACTCACATTATTTCATAAATAGTTTAAATTTAAGGGTGGTAAAATTAGGGAAGGGGACACATTTGGAGATGAGATAACATGTTTAATAGGATTTTAAAAGGCCTATTTAACCGTGAGCAGAGGGAGAAACAAAATTTATTTTCATCAGCACTTATTATTAGATAACGGTACTATGATGTTTATATTAATTATTTGTTTTTTAAATGGGGTTTTCTTAAGAGCCTTCTTTTTTCTCCTTACGAAAAACTGTTAACTTTTCTCAAGGTTTTAATTGCCTCATTTAAAAACAAATAAGCACTTATTATGTTTGAAAATATGTTAGTTTTTTTTACTTCAATGATTGGACTATCTGCGGGTCATCAAACTTTAACTATTTACATGACAAAGTTCTAATCTGTGATAGTTGGAAGCTACAGGCCTGACATAGAGGACAGACAATGATATCACACTTATAGATATATAATTTAAATATTCACAATATCCTAATTCAAATGATATAAGCCAATTAGGATACATTTTTTCAATATATTATAAAATTTAACAGATCCCCTTTCTTGATTTAAAATATTTTTCTAATGTATTAAATAATAAAGTGAAAAATTATTCGATATCAGCATTTTTGATAATATAGTTTCCTGCTTTAGAGATAATGTCGTAAGGATGGAATAAAGCCTAGCAATTTGATTCAAAATAGATGGTTTCAATCCTAGTAGTATCCCCCCTTTTAGGCATGTTTTGAATTTATTCAAAATCTCACTTTTTACAATGCTCATATTATAGATCATCCTTAGTTCCTTTTGCTTCTAGGATATTCTTTTCTTTTTTGTTGGGCTCCACTAACGACATCGCTACTATAGCTTTAGCCGAGGGGTGGACCGCGATTGGAATTAGGTGTACACTGTCTTTGGAATTATTTGGAATATTTTGGAATTCATTAAATAATCTATTGTATTATTCTATTGTCTTCTACTTGGAAATGAAAGTGGAAGTAGGTGTACACGATTTTAGGTTGCGGTTCACCCTTCGGCTTTAGCTTTATGTTTAATTAGGTTTCGAAGGTAAGCTTCCTTGCTTCAAATTTCGCGACAGAGGAAATGTGCTCATTCCAAGAGAGGTCAGATGATAATAAGTCACCCAGCATGAATCAAAGGGTGTCTGAGAAATGTTTATTCTTGTCCCTAGAAATTAGGCAAGTTGAGTTTTGTTTAAGACTAACTAAAAACATACAATCCAGCGATTTATTTGGCACACGCGGCGGGTTGTGTGATTTAAGCCTGATACTGTTTATACAAACAAACAAACCGTGTGGGGGGGGGGGGGGGGGGGGGGGGGGGGGGGGGGGGGGGGGGGGGGGGGGGGGGGGGGGGGGGGGGGGGGGGGGGGGGACCCCTTTCCCCTCCCCTCCCTTCTTTCTTTCTTTCTCTCTCTCTCTCTCTTTTTTTTTTTTTTTTTTTTTTTTCTCTCTCTCCCCCCCCCCCCCCCCCCCCCCCCCCCCCCCCCCCCCCCCCCCCCCCCCCCCCCCCCCCGCCCAGGTGATGGAATTGGCCGATATTTCACGGTTATTTTGAAATATGAGCCTAAAAGATGGTTTTTTTTCAGTAGAAAAGGTGTCAAAATTTTTGCCGTATGATATAAGGTAAGTTGCGTAGTTTTGAGGCTACATAGCCATTTTTGTTTGATGAAGGAGAAATAAAAATATATATATATATGTAATTATATGTTTAAAGAAAATTAGTTATTTTTATCAAATATGAAGCGATTTTTTTAGGTGCATTGGATGCTCACTGAATTATTTCAACATAAAATATACTATATATAATAAACAAAGAATTAAATTGAAAATGTGATAACATTTTTAAAATATACTTTAAATCTTTTTTACACAGAAAGTGATGAATATTTTAATGATTGAATGAATAATTAAATCAGAATTTTAAGCAAAGAATAAAGGTTCATTGGATTTAAACATTGTCCAAGGTTAGATTTAATTCACTAATGATTTAACAGTTAAATAGGAAATAGAAATCTTGATAATCTGAGTCTGAGGAAAGCGAATTGAGTGATGAATGAATGGATGAATTAATTAATGATTTACTCAGCCTAGTTAGATTATTTAAAACCAATCCCATTTCAATTAGAATAATTGATCATTCTGAATATCTTTGTTGAAATTTATTGTAATAATTAAAATTTATAAATTATTTATGAAACGTAGAAGGTTACTTACCTACTTGTTTTAAAAAATTGGAGTCACTAAACAAATAATTTTATATTTAGAAATATACTATATAATATAATACATTTTAAGAATGTACGAAATTTTGAGAAATATTTTTTGAGCGCGTATATATTCAATTTGTTTAGGGTTCCGTACCAAAAAAAGGTAAAAAAGAAGGTGGCATAAGTGCGAATCTGATTGCATACCGAGTCAACGCACATTATACGTTAACTTATAAAATAGACAAAACAGAGGGAAATCGTAGAATTATTTCACATTTTTAAATTAAGCCATTTCTAAAAGCCGACAGGTAAAATATATAATAAATATCAGCTAAAAATGGCCACTTTGGGGGTTTCTCGCCACGTATTTTTGATCGAAATAAATTTTAAAAATTAAGCCTATTTCTACTTATAGAGGCCTTGATACCTACTTCACATTCCATGATATAAAATAATTTATATTTTTGACAACAGATTAAAATCAAACATCCCAAACAAATTCGACCATCCCCAAAATAATCATTCGAATTACGATTTTTGATTTTGGGGAGACATAACTTGTAAAATTCAATTTTCTATTTTATTTAGCTTAACGAGCTACAATGCTCTGAGAGATGGATGGACAGGCAAACATTGTAGCGATATTAATAGGGTCTGGTTTTATTTTTTAAACAGAACCCAAAAAATAGAACTTTTAAGGTGATATTTCGCAGTATATTCAACTGTCTGTCTACTCTTTCACACGCCTGTATCATGTAAACTATTAAAGATTAAATACTAGCCAGCTTTTGATTTTAGGACTACTCTTTAGGAGAATAGTTTTTAAAGGATCGCTTCATTATCTCACTTTAGACCAAACCAATCAATCTCAGTATGGTAGGCAAATGTAAAAAGACTGGGTGTTAAAACAACAGCACATGGTGTCTAAAGGTCACCCACTTTAGAACAAACCGCGCCACATGTAGATTAATTCCGGTGATCCTTTGGAAATAACAGATGTTTTGAATATGGATGCCAAGGCCGTTGACTAAACTATGTATTAAAGTTCGGAACTTGAAATGTGAAATTTAGGTATATTTACATAAATCGAAGACAATAATTTTTAGGCATAAAAAATACTCATGAAAAAATTTTTGATTGAATGAATCTAGTTAAAATCCTATTAAAAAGTTATATTATAGGAATTTTTATTTTAACGCCCACAATAATTCTAACAAATTCGTCTCGAAATAGCCCCTCAATAATTGTGCATGGAAGTGATTTAAAAATCAGTAAAAATTCACGAAAATAGCATAGGTCCTCTTTTTTTTTTTATTATTTATTTAAATTATTTTGAATTTCTATCGAGAACAATATCAAAAAATTTATCTAAATATTTTTTACGAAATTATATGTATTTGAAAGTTTAATCCTCCTCTAGAAAAATTTCTCTGTTCCGTGTTAGATTAAAAATGAAAAAATTTATTAAATTGATTAATCAATATGAAATCTTTAAATCGTTATTTCTTAAGTAGGTAATTATAGTTAAATTATATTATTATTCAATTACATGATAAAGTAAAATGTTACTCAACTAGAATTAGAGGAGGATTAAATAAAACACAAAGATTAATATATTAGTGATTTTTATTAAGATTTCTTTTCTTTTAGTGTAAAATAAATTAATAACAAAGATATTCAGATTAGATTTAAGTATAACCTTTTATTTACGGGCAATAGACGATTTTCAAACATATAGCTATCAAATTAGGGTCAAATCAAACAAACGCTTTGCCAAATCATTTGACCCTAAGACTTTTTCGGTTTTACGATATTCAAGCCTGCAAAAATTTGTTCCTTAAGTAGACCTAGCTGGGTCTTTACCCTGGCCTCTGACATTATCCCACATCTTTCTAGTATGCAAAAGTCAATCCTATCATATAAGTATTGCACCATCTTATATCTTATTTATATACAAAAAACAAAACAAACAAGCTAGCCTAACTGTTTTTAACTATTTTTTTAATTGTTAATAAACTAATTAATTTTATAAAAGCATTAAGATGTGATCTGCTTGATTCAAATAAACACAATACATAAATATATAACGAATATATGTATATATATTTGTTAGAGAGTATACTTTTTAGGGTTTGATCTTCATCATCAGTCTTTTTAATTAGAAATATTTTATCTGTTATTTTTCAAGGGTTCTATAATAATATCCGATTGGAATATTGGATGTATGTATAATAAATTCGTTTTGTTGGTATAGTAACCTAGTCACTCAACAAATAAATCTTGATTGCATCAAGCAGAAAACAATCTCTTTATGGTATATAATTCTAAGAATTATTTTTTACATGAATAAAAATGAATTTAGGCATTCATATGTTAATTTTTAAAGGAATGATTTCCTAATTATCCCTGATTTGTTAATGTGAAATATTAAATATAGTATTGAGTTGGGGAATAAGTTTTTCGTATTTCAATCATGACGAATTGGCCAAACCTCTACATTTACCCCTTTCGGGAACACCCAAAATTTTTGACCATAGACTCACTCATTCACCCATCCAGTAAAAGACATTTTTAAATAATAATTAATATCTCCGAAAATATTAGTGTTACGTAATTTACTATATTATACTTTTTTGTAGGTCATAATGCCGAGTATTCACTGAATTTTTTTTTATAAAAATTGAATGAGCGGTTTTTGAGAAATTTCCAAGAAACAAAGCAAAAACATCACCTATTCTGTAACATTTGGCCAAACTGCATATGGAAAATTAAAAATTAATGCAACTGGTAACTTTTTAATTACAGTTCCTTCAAAAGAAAAGGAACTCAGTACAAGTACCTGTTCTTTTCATTTTGAGAAACTAGTTACTAAAAGTAACGGAATCAAATAATTAGAGTACTTTTAACTAGTTACTGCCCATCCCTTGTGTCTGAACTAAAAGAACCAGCGGGAGGGGGGTGTCACTTCCCCCACTCCCCCGAAATGTCGAGGTAAACATCGAAATTTTACAGGATATAAATATAAAACGTTCAATAAAAATTTAATGTAAATAATACTCTGATAAAAAAAGGAATCTGGGCATCAGGTAGGTGATGTCTTCTACTCCTAGGAGAATATCCATACTCCCTTAGCTCCTCGATGGGTAGCTAACTCGAAAATTAACTAACCGCCCTCCCGAAAAAAAATTTCTGGCTACGACCTTGAGTTTTAGACAGATGTAGGAGTTGGGTTGAATGTAACGAATTATTAGAATAGAGATCGAAAAAATTAAAAATTTAACGTGAAAAGAAAAAACGTTCCAAGAATTCCTTGAAATCTAAAAACAGAGAGCGACTTTCTTGTGGGCTCGAAAATTGTGATTTATATATAGCCACTGGCCAAGAATCCGGGACAGGCTTTCGTTCATTGATTATGTACAAATAATAGCACATGAAAAGAGCCATGACTAAAGCCGTAAAAAAGGAATAGTTAAAGGAATTTTCTAGAGATTCTGTTGAGGCTGGTCGTACATCATCTGTAACCGAGTAAGTTAGGAAAAAAGTGAAAAAGAAAATATTCTATTTTAAATTAAATATTATCCTCAAATTTTGTTTATGTTCGAATTTGTATATTTTAAAGTTATTTAACAAAGGATTCTAGCGCTTATTTTTTCTGTTTATTCCAACCTGCATAATGTGTCGAGCTGTTAAAAATACTGTTTTGGAAAAATCGCTCGGGTAGGTCCACTCATGGTGAAATTAGAACATAATTAAAATTAAAATATTAGTTCTTGGGGATTGAGAACAAATTTTTTTTTAAATACTATAACACGTTTATTCTGCGACGTTTGGTCTCCATTCGAGGGTGCCTCAGGTTCTAAACTAGACTATATGGTAAGTATCGTAGTCAAACTATATAAACAAGCCGTGCAATCATTTGTTCAATCATTTGTTCAATTAATCAAATTTTTGTTCAATCATTTGTTCAATTAATCAAATCATGTAAGATTAAGGAAATATTTGAAAGTTTATAATAGGAAAATAAGGACAAGTTTTTATGTGTGAGTTTTTTATTTATCAGCCAACGTTTCGTCCACTTTGCCGACTTCTTCAGGGCTTCAAATAGTCCTGCCACACATTCGTCTAAATTTTCTTGTTATCTATTTAGACGAATATGTGGCATGACTATTTGAAGGCCTGAAGAAGTCGGTTAAGTCGACGAAACGTTGCCTGATAAATAAAAAAGTCACACATAACAACTTGTCCTTATTTTCCTATTATAAACTTTCAAATTAATACAAATTATGGACGGAAATGATAAAAATAATTAAGGAAATATGTACTGTTTGTGGTTAATGGGATGATTCGGAAGATAATAAATGAATGTATGTATAATAGTTTGACTATAATAGTCTAGTTTAGAGGCTGGGAAAGCCTTGAATGGAGGCGAAACGTCGCAGAATAAACGTGTTTTAAGTATTTAAAAAAAAGAATTTATTCCGGATTCCCAAAAATCAATATTTTAATCTAAATCATGGAACATAACACAATAATTAATTAATTAAAATTGTCTAGTATTTTTCCCCATGTTTCTTTTTTAATTCTGAACCCGTCTTCAAATGATAATAATAGTTATTTTCTAATTTCAACATAGGGTGGTCTAATTCTAAAGATGCTCCTAGATCATTTTTTATTTTTCTTCTCCGGAGGAGGGGAGTGCAAGTCAAATTGTAGGATATTTCCCCCAGCAAAAAGACGTTTGATAACTTTACCTTTAACCAATGGCTCCGGAACGTTATTAACTTCTTCATGAGGAATCAATGCCATTAATCTTGCAATATCTTCCGCAAGCATTTTATCCACGACTTCTATTAATCTTGGCTTCAGAGGATGGAATTTGATAAAATCGTGATTTGCTAAGTTATCCTGCAAAAAATTACAATTAATTTTTAGAAATATAATCTAGAGTTGGCTAGTAAAAATTTAATAAAAAATAAAATTTTTCTAAAATAAAAAACATGCATGATTTTACTCTTGGACTGTTCCCTTTTTAGTTCGGATTTTTTTTAGGCATGATATTTGTGGTGAGTCTATTTCTCAGTTTCACTTTATCTTGTATTACTAGTCAAAATATATATTTCTTTTCTCTTATACAGAATAGATGTTTCAAATATATCTTATATTTTTGTCCTTAATTTTGTTTATTATTTAATTTTATAAGTTTGAATAAAATAAAAAATTAATTAAACAATAACTACCGTAAATAAAAAAAAAAAACTGGTTTATTTTAGAAATAATTCTAGATTTTAGAAATTCTAGCATTTTGAAAAAAATTAAATATAAATATAAATAATGACATATTTCATTGTCCATGATTAATAATTAAAGGAATCGTAGGGAGTTGGACTTTAAATTAAATAAATATAAATAAATTAAATTATTTAAATAGACCAAACGTTTCGTTGCTGGTTCGCAACTTCTTCAGTGGCTCATTTATTAAACCCCCAGACAAATAAGTTTATCACATTTGTTCTTCTTTGTCGATGATAAGGAGAGAATGAGTGATTTTGTGGAATTTTTTCATCATCTTAAGGAGGTTCTTTCGCGACAATCCACACAAAAAGTTTTAGCCTCGTAACCACTCTATAAAAATGGACGGTGTTAAAATTTTAGGTTATGTTATTTAACGTGACTGTACATTTTATGCTACTACATTCTATTTATTTTTTCTATTTCTTCGTTCGCAACTTCTTCAGTGGTTCATTTATTTAACCCCCAGACAAATAAGTTTAATAAATGAGCCACTAAAGAAGTTGCGAACCAGCAACGAAACGTTTGGCCTATTTAAATAAAAAACTTGATATTTAATTTAACAAGTCCAACTCCCTACGATTCCTTTAATTAAATAATAAATAATAACCTCTCATTCATATTAAAGAGCATGTATTTCATAGAAAATTTCAGGCTGAAACCTACTAGATTAGATATTTTAATGGGTTATTCTTAGCAGATGCACAACGTTTGAACTCCTAATTCCAGACGTTTACACGTTCTAATAAGGGTTCTCTAGTAGGTACTTGAAAACAACACCATAATTTTGTTCAAAAAGCTGTGCATGATGAAAATATCCCATTACCTATATAGTTTTAGCCGAAATTTTTCAACACATACGAATTGTACATGCTTAATTCTTCAAACTGTTTGGACTCCAGCCCTTGAATCCTTATCCATTGCTTGAATAAGCTCTATCAGTTCTTTGTATGTATGAGCTAAATATATTGCTCTCCTTGTATCCTTATCAGTAATAATAATAATAATAATGAATTTACCTGCATTTTTTTAAGATCTGGAAAATCTCCTGCTGAGATCTGATGTTCCCTTTGTAATTGATCATAGATTTGTCCTAAATTTTTTATAAGTTCTTTCTTTTTTCCTTCTTTTCCAAACATGGAAGGCATGTCTTTTCTTAATGCGCTTATGATATAAGCATGAACCTTAAAGAAAGAAATAGTAATTAATTATTTTCATTATTTATGTCCATCGATTAAATGATTAAAGTTGTTATAGGGGAATAAGGTCTATATCTTTTATGGAGATAATTAATGTTTTATTGCCAACGTTTCGTCAACTTAGTTGACTTCTTCAGGGCTCAAATAGTTAACTTTCCTGCATATTTGTCATTTTATAATTATTCTTTCTTAGTAAACATATCAATGCAAGTCATCAACATCAATTTTCAGGATGTCATTTTTATAATTATTCTTTCTTAGTAAACATATCAAGGCAAATCATCAACATCAATTTTCAGGATTGATGTTGATGACTTGCCTTGATATGTTTACTAAGAAAGAATAATTATAAAATGACAAATATGCAGGGAAGTTAACTATTTGAGCCCTGAAGCAGTCAACAAAGTTGACGAAACGTTGGCAATAAAATATAAATTATCTGCATAAAAGATATAGTCCTTATTTCCCTATAACAACTTTAATAATAATTAAAGAAAAAGTTGAAATTACCGATGGTAGCGGACTAAAAATTTCTTAAGAAATACGAGAGATTGTGGGTTCAAATTTCGAAAGGGGTAAATATAACCCTCCTGATATGTTATGAAAATTATTCATGATTTAGTAGCAGACAATCTCATATTTCTTAAGTAATAATTAATAATTTAAAAATAGGATTTAGATCAGAAAGCATGAATTAAAAGATTTTTTGTTAATAATTGAATTGATGAGAAATTTGTTTTAAAGCCCATGCAAATCGGCTTGAAAACGGATTTGCCTTCAAGAAGACAAACTAGGTCTAGGGTAAAGTTTTATGCAAGAGTGACTGCAAGTTCGACACGAGCGAAAATTTGGATGAATCTTTCATAGTGTATCTAATTCAAGCTTAACATAAAAATATCTTTCTTGTAAGCTTAAGAAAAACCCGTTTAAAGAGAGCTAAAACTGTACATACATATTAAGATATTAATTGGATAATTAAAGAGAAAAATTTGACCAATTTAATTCAATATATCCTAAATAAGTATATTTTGTATAACGATCACTTTCTGAAAGGAATGTCCAAACGTATACTCTTACATGGATGCAAGCAGTACTATAGTTTTTTTTATATAATCGAATGTAGGAATTAAGGATGCAACAAGATGATGCAACCTCTAGAGATCTTGAGAGATCCTGGCATTATCGAATAGAAGAGGAGAAAGTGCTCAAGTTAACTGCAGTGTATGTTGCTAATTTTTGTGATTATTCGAGAAAAGGTATTTTAAACATGTCAAGGTCGTTAACAATTAACTTTTGTGAAATAGTTTTAATTATATATTATAAATAAATAAATACAAATGGCCTGATATTAGGGAAAATACTGTGGAAATATAGATGTAATAATAAATTAGTACATATATTAATTTGTGAGTACAGTTTCGAAGGATTTGTTTTCATCTATAGTCTAAGAAAAATAGTTTCCAAGAATATTCAATATGTACATTTTTTAGTCACAAATTTAAAGTGACTTCATCGGACAACGATTAAGACTATCTTTGGATTGAGCTTTATAATTGTATTAGACTGAAGATGAAATTAAAAATACATTTAAAAAAGCAATGAGGTTGTCTTCTGATTGATGAAAAAAATCACATAAATTTATATAATTTATCTAAATATGTATATATATAATTTATTTGATCGGACTATAGTTTCGCTGAAGGTATGACCTTTCTTCATCCAGTCTTTATAATTGGAAATATTTTATTTGTTAATTCTCATAGGTTTTAAATACCAGATTGAATAAGAAATAACAGATAAAATATTTATAATTTCTAAAAGGCTGATGATGAAGGTCAAACCTTCGAAACTATACCCGCTAACAAATACTATAAATTTTATAAATATATATATATTTAATATACCGGGTGATTCATCGGTCTGTCCTCTGTTTATAACTCTTATAACTTTTATTTTAAGTCAGAGAGAACAACTCTTCAAATATAATTTCTATGATATATTATTGTCTATCTACGTAGTTATTTACGTTCATAAAAAATAGTAGGTCATAGGTGGAAAAAAGCATAATTTAATACATATTTTTGATACTTTTTTATTAATTAAATTCTTAATTTATAATTTTAGACCCTTTATTATTTAATACTTTTTTAAAGGGAATCTAATTTACTATCAATATAAATAAATATATATAGGGTGTTCCATTAAGAAATATAAAGTTACATGTTGTGTCTTAAACGGAGCACCCTGTATACAAATGCATATGGTATGTAGATAGACAATAATATATCATATAAATTATATTTGAAGAGTTTCTCTCTCTGACTTAAAATAAAAGAGTTATAAAGAGAAGACAGACCGATGAATCACCCTGTATATGTATGTTTATTCAAGCAGAGGACAGCATAAGTGATTTCTCTTTATGAATCAACAACTCTGCTACTCTCGGTAAATCAAAATCTTTTGAATGAGAGTAAAAACCTTCAATATTATAGTCTCAAAATAATAAAAATATATACCTATACTACGTATAGGTAGTTATAGAATGCAGAGGTAGCACTCTAGTTTACTCCTTATAAATTGAAAAAATCTCATACTCTCGGCAGAAAAAACTTTTTAATTTAACATCCTATTACTAAACGATAAACCTGACACATCGCACAGTAGAAGTCACACATACTAGTATATATGTTATGATTCATAAAAATTCGTTTTAGGATTAGTTGAAGGTTGCTTTAATTAATTTATCAAACAATATTCTTTATTTCAATTAATGCACTATTTAATGGGAGTAGATTTTAATTTATAAAAAATCAATTAGAGTGTATTTATAATATAAATATTTATATATTTCTTAGTTGAATAGTGACTGTAAACCTTCGATACAACAACAATATTCTTTATTTCAATTAATGCACTATTTAATGGGAGTAGATTTAATTATAAAATCAATTAGAGTGTATTTTTATAATATAAATATTTTATATAGTTTCTTAGTTGAATAGTGACTGTAAACCTTCGATACTATAAGATTGGAGTAATTTTTGGAGACGGACTGATAAGTGAAATTGAGTGGATATTGATTAATTATGATGAGAATGAAATACAATATATTATTGTAACTGCCACTGAAAGAGACAGAGGGGAATGTCGCATTGGATTTCCCTCACTGACTTTTCAAAACCCTGAAGAAGGAGGGAATAGCCTCGGAAAAGTCGGTTTATGAAAGTATAAATTATCTTCTTTTTTGGACTGCCTCATCAATATCCACTCAACTTCGATACTATTATCTCACATTAATAAATAATATTTATACTAAGCTGACGTGTTCTGATGTGGCCATCCACTTGACTTTACCATACAACCTGGCCCCTCACTTATATTTAATATTTAATAAAATTATTTATAATCATGTAGGGGAGAGGGGTTAGTTTTTGCTTTTTAGACTTCTGGGATCCCACTAATTATGTATACAAAATTTGGTTGAGTTTGGTCAAATGGCCAAGATTTTAATTTTTGACCATGCACCCCCCCCCCTTGGGCGGTTAGTTTTTGCATTTTTAGACTTCTGAGGGTCCACTGATTATGTATACAAAATTTGGTTGAGTTTGGTACAAGGGCCCAGATTTTAATTTTTTAATTCTACACCCCCCCCCTTGGGCGGTTAGTTTTTGCATTTTTAGACTTCTGGGGTCCCACTGATTATGTATACAAAATTTGGTGGAGTTTGGTCAAATGGCCGAGATTTTTAATTTTTAATCCCCCTCCACCCCCCATAATTTTGGGTCGATATGCACCAAAATCTAATTAGCTCTTAATCTCAATGGAGCAAAACTATGTGTGAAATTTGGTTTCGATATTCACACTAGTTTTTGAGATAGCTCGTCCACAAAATTTGGTAACGCACAGACTGACTAACAGACATTTTGATAAAACAATTATTATCTCAAAAAATATAATTTTTTCGATGTTCACTTATTAGGGCTTTTTTGTAGAGGGAAATTCCATGGTTTCGCTCAATTTTTTTGATCGAAATAGTTTCAGCCATTTTTGAGATATTTCGAAAAAAAGAAAGAAAAAAACCACTTTTTTCATGCACGATTACAATACTTGACCATACCCTGTATGGTAAAGTAATAAGGTAAAGGGTGTTTTTATTGGACTGTCATTCTTTCTTTTTTCTCTTTAAACCAACCGAAGATTCTTCTTCTCTTCTTTCCGCGGCTTCAAAGTGGCCAGTGAGCGAAACAAATAAAAATAAGCCTCTAAGTAAAGCTTGAGTTTTTTTTTTTAGCAGAAGCATTAAAATTGTAATAAAGTATTTTAATGCTTCTGCTAAGGAAAGAAAAATTTCAAACACTGCACGAGAGAGAAGGAAGTATTTTGTTTGTTTCCTCTACTGACTCTTTGAAACCCTGAAGGAGGAAGAATGCTCCGAAACGTGGGTTTAAAAGGAAGGAGAAAAAAAGAAAAGAATTACAGTCCAATAAAAACATCTTATTTGGATATGTGAAAATTTTTTCTTTCTTGGGCTTCCTTCCATTACTTTAAGCTTAAATAATATTCATTAGAGCAGTAGCATTTTTTATTTACCCAGAATAATTTAAAGATTGTTTCTTCTGCCTAATATAAATTATTGATTGATCGTTATTTGATAAAATTTATTGTTTTCTTTTTTCAATCTCGTTGTATATTTATATCAAATCATTTTTATTAATTTGATACTAGTTTCCAAGATTTTACTTCATTTTCAATATAATATAAATATTTTATAATTTTTTGAATGAAAAATGAAAGCAAGACCTTCGAAAATTCAGTATCATAAAATAATAGTAGTATAATAAAATATTTGATGATATTAATTCCAAGGTCTTGCGATCTAATTTTATCAGCAAATTTTTAATTTATAAGGAATAAAATAAAGCTTGTGTCTTCTGTTTAATATAAATATTTTTTTATATATCGTAGCCTTAAAAAACCTGCTAAATCCATTTTTTATCATATATCGTCGCCTTAGAGTTTGTAAACATGCAAACTCACAACAAGGAAATTTTACAGGGCAGAGAATAAACAAACAAAATTTAATATTGTTGTTATGGAAAGAAACTATTTCTCACATTTTTTTTCTACAACTTTTGATCGTAATTTTAAGTGGCAGTTTTACTTGGACAATGCTGCATCTCTTTTTCTTTCGAACGGTATTAATATGTCATATATGATTAAAAAATGGATTTAGCAGGTTTACACTCAAAGGCAACGATATATAATATTAATACCGTTCGAAAGAAAAAGTGATGCAGCATCGTCCAAGTAAAACTGCTATTTAAATTTACGATAGTAAGTTGTAGAAAAAAAATGTGAAAAATAGTTTCTTTCCATAACAACAATATTAAATTTTGTTTGTTTTTTTCTCTGCCCTGTAAAATTTCATTGTTTTGAGTTAGCAGGTTTACACTCTAAGGCGGCGATATATAGTATATATCTATTTGAGACGATAATTTTGAAGGTCTCGTTTTTATCATCTATCACATATACTTAAATATTTTCAAGGATTTTGATAGAATTTTGGAGAAAATAGTTGCTTTAGAAAGAAATATAAACAACTATTTTTTACTATACCATACAGGGTATGGTCAAGTATTGTAATCGTGAATGAAAAAAGGGTATTTTTTTTTCCTTCTTTTTTCGAAATATCTCAAAATGGGCTGAAACTATTTTGATTAAAAAATTTGAGCGAAACCATGGCATTTCTGTCTACAAAAAAGCCCTATGATATTATATTTTTGATAATGATAATATATTTTTCGAGATAATAATTGTTCCGTCAAAATGTCTGTTAGTCTGTGCGTTACCAAATTTTTTGTAGACGAGCCAGCTCAAAAATTAGTGTGAATATCAAAACCAAATTTCACACGCAGTTTTGGTGCATATCGACCCAATGAAATTAAGAGCTGATTAGATTTTGGTGCATATCGACCCAAAATTAAGGGGGGTGGAGGGGGAGGTTAAAAATTAAAAATCTAGGCCATTTGAGCAAACTCAACCAAATTTTGTATACATAATCAGTGGGATCCCAGAAGACTAAAAATGCAAAAACTAACCACCCAAAAAAAGGGGGGGTGTAGGGTCAAAAAAATAAAAAATAGACCCTTGTACCAAACTCAATTAAATGTTGTATACATAATTAGTGGGACCCCAGGAGTCTAAAAATGCAAAAACTCCCCCCCTCCCCTACATGATTATAAATAATTTTATTAAATATTAAATATAAGTGAGGGACCAGGTTGTATGGCAAAGTCAAGTTGATGGCCACATCAGAACGTGTCAGTTTATTTAGTTTGTTTTCTAAATGAAGTGAATTTATTTAATAAGAGAAAAAACAATCAATAGATGTATGTTTATTTGTATTAAGTAGATAGTAGAGGACACCCTCATTGATTCAATCGACTATTCTGCCCTTTCGGCAAAGAAATATTTTAAAATAAAAAAAATAGTGAATTTCTTTGGGTGTTAATTGGTTACCTTGGCTAGTCGAGCTCGCTTAATAAGATCATTTAATTTTCTTAAAGCTGCATTTCTAGGCAATGATTGAAGATCCCGAAACAGGTCTTGTTCTTCATCCTCGAACAGTCTTCGATTGACATCGAAACGTAGCGGTTGATCCCAGAAAGAGCCGATATATACCCTTGCGACTTCGGGCGTCTGCAGGACCTTCCCTAAGGACCACATCAGGGCCCCGTAAACCCGCATCAATTGCTGATGGTCCACCATATCCGCTTTATTCAGGACAATCCGAATCTTATCATCGTGCCCTCGCAGCGCTTCAATCGATCGTCGAAATTCATCTGAAATGTCTAATTTATGGGCATCAAAAAGTAAAATAATCCGATCGACACGTTCAGCAAACCATTCTAAAACCCCGGTGAAATCATAACCACGATCCACGCGTTGTTTCTCGCCGGATAAAATTCCAGGGGTGTCCACGATTGACAGGCCACGTAACACAGGGTTGTTCAACACCGAGCACTGGAAACGATTTAAAAACGCGTTCCCGAATTTAGTCAACGGGCGAAATTGTTTTTTCGGGTCGACCACCAGGGCATTCCCCGGAACGACACTCTCTTTCTCGTCAAACATGACAGCGATAAATCGGTCCGTGGTCGGCTCCGGGCCGATCCGAATTCCCGGAAAATCCTGCTCCAGGAGGTATTTAATAAACGTGGTTTTGCCGGTGGAATATTGCCCGACGAGCAGGATCATCGGTTTGGCATCGAAATCCGGGTCGTCCAATTGGGGCGAATGGAAATCGTGAAATTGATAATGTTGCTCCAATGGCAACAATTTGGTCCGGTAGATTTTCTTAAGCCCCTCCACGACATTATCGAAAATTTCAGGATGCTTTTTCTGGTCGTCGCTGGATAACCAACTGAACATAGTGGTGACAGGGATAAGGGCTGATGGATCAGAATCCCACTATAATAATTAACAAGAAGAGAAATGGCCTGTTGGCAGACGACTGCTAGTTATCTGCCACTGCGGGGCGTTGCTTGCGCTGAGCGGAAATCTGAGCGACGTCATCGAAACGTCAGCAGCCATGGCCACATGTGGCCCGCGGTTAATCCAGCCCGCTTCTTTCAATTCAAATAGACTGAATAATATCTCCCCGGAATTAAAACTATTTACCAATTAAATACATTGTTTTAAGCAGGGGCGGATTTAGATTCGATGCCGCCCTAGGCCCTGTCCAATATGCCGCCCTTTTTTCTAAGTAAAATGATTGTCAAAATTATATGGCTAATTATCAAATATTCAAACTATCAAACTAAAGATTTGAGCATCTTTTTTTGAAAATAGTTGGAATGTTTTCAAAAATGAGCTCGGGTTCAGATTAACAAATCAATTTTAAAAGAGAAAGAATTTAATTTTAGTACAGATTCTAAGATTTTAGTATAAATATTATTAAATTGCGATATCAGAGCTCTAGTACCACAATGTTCCATACTATACAGGGTGGTCCCGAATTCATGGTACAAACGTTAATGGTAGGTACAGGACATTGTAACAATGAGTTATTGTATAGGAATGTATAGTCGTAAGTGACGCGGTGAGGCGTAAACAGGGGAAATAACGGTTATACATTATACATACATTATACACTATATTACTATTACACTATACATACATATACATATTACATATACTTATTACACTATACATTCCTATACAATAACTCATTGTTACAATGTCCTGTACCTACCATTAAAGTTTGTACCATGAATTCGGGACCACCCTGTATAGTAACTATATAGTGCCTATATAGATTTAGAGAATCTATATAGTTACTATATAGTAGGAAACATTGTGCTTCTAGCAGGGGCGGATCAAGACCTCTGATTTGGGGGGGGGGGGCGGTCGGCAGCCACTGAGTTTTACCCCCCCCCCCCCTTTAATGAAAAATGGATCCTATCTCAAACTAAATAAAAAGAGCATTATATTTTTAAATTCATTTCCTTTTTCAACATTTTTAATAGAGATGGGAAAAATCGTTCTTTTTAGGGAATAGTTCTTTTATAGTTCGTTCATTATATGGAACTAGTTCAATTGAACTATATAGTTCTGGGGTGGCCGATGTATATAAGATCTACTTTTTATCTCGAAAGTGTGTCGCGATCGAATTGTCCAAGCGGGGGGGGGGGGGGGGGGTCAGAGACGCCGCATAGAACTTTATTTTCAATTTTAAAATTTAATGTTATAAAAAAAAATATATTTTTTAAATAAACATATAAAAATGTTGATCTCCAATGCTTTGGGGGGGGGGGTCGCCCCCATCGCCCCCCCTGGATCCGCGCATGGCTATACATGGCTACTAGGGAGGGGATTCCTGGGGAGATGAATCCCCTCTGATATCGCAATTAAATTAAATTCTTTCTCTTTTAATAATAATTTGTTAATCTGAACCCGAGCTGATTTTTGAAAAACATTCCAACTATTTTCAAAAAGAAGATGCTCAAATCTTTAATTTTATATTAAAATAGGAGGACTTGTATGAAAAACTTTTTTTCATTTTTTAAGCTAAAGTTTTTAATTTCCGTTATATAATAATGAAGTAAAGAATTTCTGTGCTTATATCTTATATTGCGATTGAGAGAGAGAGGTTTTTGTCTCGAGGGTGTGAGCTGACTGCCCGGATAGATGTTAGTTCTCAGGTTCGTCTCATCCTGGGGGATGAATCCCCTCTGATATCGCAATTTAATAATATTTCTATTGAAATCTTAAAATCTGTCCTAAAAATTAAATTCTTTCTCATTCAAACTATCAAATATTATTTTAAATATAACTGTTTATTTGTTTACATAAATTTTTCAAAAATAATTTCAAATATAAGTTACTAATTCAAATATAATTTTCCGTAATAAATAGTCAATACATTTTTTTAATTAACATATGAGATCAATTTCTTCTTTCTAGCTTTGGTTCGTGCGAAAACGTCGGTTATATCGCCGTAATCAATTTCTTGCACTAATTTAGCCTCGATAGTCAATAATGCGAGTGCATTAAGTCTATCTTGACCCATACTTGCACGCAAATAGTTTTTACTTTACAATACAGGGTATGGTCAAGTATTGTAATCGTGTATGAAAAAAGTGTTTTTTCTTGCTTCTTTTTTTCGAAATATCTAAAAACCGGCTGAAACTATTTTGATGAAAAAATTGGGCGAAACCATGCCATTTCGGTCTACAAAAAAGTGAACATCGAAATAATTATATTTTTCGAAATAATAACTGTTTTGTCAAAATCTCTGTTAGTCTGTTAGTCTGTGCGTTACTAAATTTTGTGGACGAGCTAGCTCAAAAACTAGTGTGAATATCAAAACAAAATTTTTTATTTTGAGATTAAGAGCTGAAAAATGTTCATATTTTCTTCCAATTATTAAATTAAATTCTTAATTTAAAATGTTTTGATCTTTTCTATCCACTGATTTGGAGATATGTATTAAAGTCAAATAGAGCAGGAGAGAATTATTAAATAAATAAATGATCTGTTTCAGAGTTCATAGACATTTAAATTTCAAGAATAAGAGAAACCTTCGAACTGACAATAAAAATATTGATATTTCAACTATTAATCAAATAAAACAAATTGAAAACTAAACGAATTTTTCTTCTAATCATAAGCTAAGAAAAATATTTTTTAGAAAATTAAAAAAGGTGTCGGGCTAGGCCAGCGGTTAGCGTACAAGCCTTCTAATCAAGTATTTTTTTTAATGAAAATGATGAGGGAATGAGTTACACCAAAAAGGTGTATCCCCTAAAGGCCTGGGTTGGCCCCTCAATCGTGAAAAGAAGAAGAAGAAAGAAAATTATGGGCTGGGCGGGGGTCGAAGGTATCTGTGCATACGGGTCTTAAACAGCTCAAGGTTATAAGTCGCGGGAAAGATGGTAGCAGAGGGCGAGCTCCAGTCTCTGGATGTCATAGGGATAAAAGAATTGGCGAAGGCGCTTGTTCGATTTTTATCCAATTTGACAGCGAAGGAGTCCTGAGCGTTCCAAAACCGCGTGTTTCTCGTAAAGAGGGCTTTAGGGGGGATAATTGATTTCAGCTCGACTGAAAGATACCGTGATAGTATCTGTAGTATAGGGAAAGGCCAGAAACGGTTTTTCGTTGAGCCAGGGAGTCGAGTGAGTTAATCCTATTCGTTTAATTGCTCTCTTCTGCATCGCATCCAGTGTAGCAAGAGAATGCTTGGAGGCACCCCTCCACAGATTCGAGACAGGGACGAATTTGAGGCTTATTCAGTATAAGAAGTTGACTGGTAGTATAACAGCATCTAGGCCTAAATAGGAGACCAAGCTTGCATGCTGCAGCTTTAGTAGTGGTTGAGAAAAGCCAAAAAAAATTTTAATGAAACGTGAAAGAAAAGTTCTTGTATTATGGAGGATAGTCAGAAACAAATAAATCATATGCTTTAAAATTATTTTTCTAAACATGCCTTATACATTTCTAAATATAAAAAGCAACAAAACATTTTTCCCATAGAGAGCTTATTGCTATGGATAAAGTTAAAAATTGAAAATTTTCGAGTAAATCAATATAATTTTTACTTAGGGAAAGTGGTGTAGGTTTTAGGTGAAAGATGATATTAATTAATATAACTTCGGCCAGCCTGGTTTTTGAGCGTACAGAGAGAAGTTATTTTCTTAAAAATAAATAAATAAATATTCTTATAAGTTTAAATTATTTCTAATCTTATTTAAACTATAAATCAGTTGACAAAAATATATTTTGTAAATATTAGTACTTGGATAGTTTCAATAGTTTACTCTATCACTCGTCATGTTAACTGTTTCCATTGTATATTGGAGTAATAATACTATTAAGCTATTATGCATGTTATTTATCTTTCCATCTTTCGACGTCAAAAGTTATTATTATTATATGAATTCCTTTCACGCAGTTTATAAATATTAATTAAACATTTTTTATTTCATGAAAACTTGTTTAAACAACAATCCATAAAATGTACTGTTACGCTTAAGTGATACGTTGAAGGATCTCCGAAAGTTCTTCACCGATTTCTTTGAAATTTTCACACAACATTCCATTCAAATACACGAGTGTTTTTATATATAGTGTTTTTATAGATATCACACCTGTGGCATGTAAAAAATATTTTTTTCGAGGAAACAACGCCAGCGCCTCTCTGGGGAGGTAAAAGCAAACAAACAAGATGGCCGATAATAGCTTTTTGGAAATCTTTCAACTGTCAATATTATTTTTGGTTAAGGGAACAATAATTATAAACCTGGCCCAAAATTTAGATATACCAATCGGAGCACCAAACGGACATATGTTGCGAATATAGTTTCGATACGTCCAGTGGTTTAGGCGTGAAGCATAAGAGTTAGTCACAGCAACGCGTGGTCGGGTCAGCTATTATCTATATAAATTTTAACCATAAAACGAGACGCTCCCCGCCAGGGGCTAGGTGACGCCGGGCCGAAGACCACATTGATTTCGGATGTTTTCATTTCGAACTTTATCTCTTATACTGAGTCCTGAGATTGATCTCAGGACTTTCATTTCGGCTACTTACAGTCGGTTTTGGTTGTTTCTGCTCTTGTTTCTACGGCGTAGGTTAAGATGGGTCGTATGCAGGTTTTATTTATGCGGGTCTTACAGTCCTTGGACATATATTTATTGTTCCACACCTCGACGTATATATTTCCTCTGTTCACCTCGGCTCCTAGATAATTGAATTTCGAGACTTGTTCGATTTTTGTGTTGTTTATCACAACTTTGCATCTGGTGGGTTTTCTACATATTTCCAAGGATTTGGTTTTAGGAATCAGAGATATCTAAGTTAATTTCCTTAGCTTTGCCTTCGGAATTTGTTGATCATTTATTGGAGGTCTTTTTCGCTCTCTCTGCAGTGATTACTGCGTTGTCGGCATAACATATTAGATTAAACAAGCTATTTCCCATTCTTTAACCGGTTTTAAGGGCTGCTACATTTGTAATGTATCTTGGAATATTAAAATGATTCGATTCAATCATTTATATATAATAGTAAAATATAAATTGTAATTTGAATTCAAACCAATTGCCATAGAAATTATTATTATTAATATTTTTTTCTATTAATTGATTGATGATCGATTGATTTTTAATCAAAGTCTATACTAGTTGACGTTTATAAAATATTGACAATGAATTGAATTTTAATATCCAAACATCATCGTTTATTAGAAAGATCAAATTTACTTTAAGTAGTGGTTGATCTTTGGAATTATTAGCTTTTTTAGGCGTCAAGATAATGAATCAAATTAGTCATAAGGAATTCTTTAAGTACATTCCATGAGATCAGAGATGAGCAAATACGACAGATAATAAATTCAATTGGGAATTATCGAATCGGAAATCATTCGCACATTAATTATCACAATTATGGATGTGCTTTATATAATATAAACCAAACGTCTAGTGGCTTCAACGAAGCGCGGCAAGGTTGCTGGCAAATTGACCTAGACCTAAATAAATAAACCGCTGGCCAATGGATTCGTTTCTTGTAATCAGAGCAGAATAAATTATATACCTACATACCTAGATTAAATTAAAATATTTGCATATGTGTATTTTTTATTACTTTATCATACAGAGTATGGGAACTATTCAAATTGTGTGTTTTTTTTATATTGATAAAACAAAATGCAACTTCTGAAGTGCCAGCACCGCGTCAAGCTATTTCGTCTCCCATGTTCAAAACTAAATTTTGCGCTCTTAATGAGGCTCTAGACGATCAATCTTTTGATTAAACTGATTGAGTCAAGCATGATTGACCGTCTAGAAATCCGTTTGCCGAGCTGGGCACTACATCGTTAATTCGTTAATCGTTAATTAACGAAGTTAACAAACTGCTTAACGATTTAACTTTTAAGTTAAATTAAAAAAATATTAATGGTTTTCTTAACTTTCGTTCAATTAAACTTACGTTAACTTTAGTCCTGTACAATTGTTGTTGCCGTGAAGGATAATGTAGGCATTAGTGGAAGTAGCAATAATGAAAGAGATTTTTTCAGAAGTGATATTCAGACTGAAAAAGGGCCAAAGGCTCTCTGGAAAACAAACCTCAGAATTAGGTCAGCGCTTGACTGGACTCAAAGTCAAAAGACTCTTTTACAGATGCTGCATTTCTAGGAGTACCGGTTTGAATAGAATAGTTTATTAAATATAACACTGCTATTCCGTCTAGCGCTGAAGTTGAACGCCTTTTTTCTACAGGAAAAAATGATCATCGCTGTCGGATGACAATTTGAATATGCTAATGTTTATGAAGGAAACATGCACCTATAATGCAAAATGATTGCTGTTTTTGCAAGTGTAGTATATTTCTGTATTTTCTTCCTAAAATACTTAATTTAAGTAAATTATTTGTTTTATTTACCTCTGTACCACTGTTCCAAAGCCAAGCCTCATCTATTATCTTTAATAAACTTACATATAGGTAATGCTTAAGCATCAGTAGAACTTTTAAGTGGTTAACTTTTAACGGATAACTTTAACTTGCGTTAAATTTGTGAAAAGTCAACGCTTTAACGATTATCGAAGTTAACTTTCGAATTAACTGTGTTCAGCTCTTCCCGTTTGATACTTGAGTCAACGTTTGATTGACGCAAATGATTGAAGAGGCGCATGACCGTCTAGAAGGGTTTTGATCAATCTTTCTCTCAATCAAGCACTCGGCAGCAACAATGGAGAACTTTCCGCTAGTTTCCAACACCGAAACTCCACTACGGATGAGTTTTGATCAAAAGATTTAGATTGATTGAAGGGATGATAAGAGTCAATGATTTCGGAGGATCTTCCCTCCTTCTTCAGGGTTGAAAGGGTCAATGAAGGAAGCATATGGTATTCTTCTTCTGTCTCCTCTTTCAGTGCTCGTTGGTGTATAGGTAAAACACCGGTTTCAAAATATTAAAAAACATTTCCAATAAATAGGTACTCTTTTATTGAAAATAATCTCTTGTTAATTTCTGACAGGCTTCCATCCAATCCTGAGCTATCTATCACTCATCTCCAAAGACAAACTTCTAAAATCTAACGTTTAAATTAGAGAGGTTTATTTAGCTTTTTGTTTTTTGCCCGTGTTCATTTAAAGATGGTAAAATATGTTTTCTTTAGTAAGACTTTAGATAAGCTCTGTGTGTACCGGTGCAGCTGGATCTATTTATTGACTTTTGTTTTAAGATAGGAAGCCATTTTGCCGCCCTTAGGGCCAGTTGTATGTCGGTTGGTAAAGTCTTTGTAAAAATTGACAAAGGGTAAAACCTTAGAATTGACCTTGGGACCGGCCGGATGGCCAATCAGATGACACGAACTTTCATCTGATTGGCCATCCCGTCAGGCACAAGGTGAATTCTAATGTTTTACCCTTTGTCAACTATTACAAAGACTTTACCAACCGACATACAACTGGCCCTTAATGTGGCCGCCCGCACCAATGGCTCCGCAGCCCTGACTTTCTAAATCAAATCGTTCACTAATAAAATAAACTGCAACGGATCGTTGCTAAACTTTATCCAAATTCATTTGAAATATTAATATGTTCTTGAGTAAAGTACATGAAAATATAATTTTACTAAAAACTTTATTTAACCTTTTTTGTGGTCCCCAAGGTACTTAATTAGGATATTAAATTTCATCAAAATTGGTTAAGTCATTTTCAAGATATTTAGAAAAAACTAAAAAAGTACTGAAATAAAGTACTAATGTTTGTGGACCGATATGTACCAAAATCTAATCAGCGCTTCATTTTGTTAAACTAATGGTAGGTTTTCAATTTCATTTCAATCAGCGCAAAGGTGTGGAAAAAATCGTGGACGAAAAATACGATAACACACACACACACATACATACATACATACATCCCCACGCACTTCCAAAAAATGGCACTTTTTGGCCTCTCGACGAGATTCCAGGTAATTTTTGGCAAAACCGTCACGTGCTAAAATTCAATCTCATTGAATACTTCAATTTGTGACCTTAATTGAGTCTATGGGTTCCGTAGTCTTTACCTGAGGACCCTTTGAAGTCGCGCTTGCCTCGAGAGCGATTCCAATACTTTCTCCCATGCTTCGCATTGGATAAAGTAAAAATTATCAAATCTCTAAAATTTGACAAGAGCATTATCGAGTCTTAAAGCAAGTTTCACTTTTCCTTCTAATTATAATTTGTAATCACGACTAAAGTATTCGCACTTATGTTTTTTATAGTTAGATATTTTTAGTGTAATTATTAATTGCTAATTTTATAATTTTCAGGAATAATTTGTTTTTTGCATTTGGAATATTTTTTTGCTGAGTAGGTAATTTACTCCTTCGTGTATATGAATATATTTCTTTAAAATTATTTTTCTATATATAGAATAAATTAATATATAAATACTGGATCCATTTAATGATTTATGTAAATCATTCGATTTTTAATTTTCCAAAAAAAAAGAGTGAGTCATAAACAATCCAAGCTGCTGATTGAAGCGTTAGCGAGAGAAAGAGACAGAGATATAGAGAATGGAGCGAGAGGGAGAAAGAGAGAGAGAGAGAGTCCTAATACCCCAATAGAACCTCGAGCTAGCGGACTTGAAAATAAGCCGGCCAAATGCAAGTCGGGTGACATTCCGAGGGTACTTCTAAAATAACTCTCAAAATACTTAAGATATAAATTCGTTCTTATTAGAGTCGTTGATAAAAAGAGGGAATGAATGGATTTGTCGAATTTTTTCATAATTTTAAATCAAGTCAACAAAAGTATAATTAGTCCAGTCAACGAATGGGTTATAGAAAACATTGAAGAGGAGAGAATTTTTTTCTTATTGAATGTGTTTGGGCTAGTTAGCAGGTAAAAATACTAAAAGTCCCCAGTCCTAGCTTCCGGGCTTAGAGGTGGAAGGTGGGTGGAAATGTCCCGTTTTTTGGTTTTTTGCTTATATCTCAAAAACGATGGGTCGTAGGGAAAAAGTTACTCTTAGCAAAATAAAAGCTTATAAAATTTACTACAAGATTGCTTCTATTTAATTTTTCTCTATTTCTTATTGTTTTTGAGATATTCGCCCGCGAATGTCGTTTATGTGTGAAAAAAATAAAATTTCCTGTATTTTTTGTCAAACTTTTGTCTCCAGCACCTCAGTTTATCCTTTTACAATAAAAAGTCCTCAGAAAGAAGTTATAAAGAATTCTATTTCCTTTAAAATGATATATACATTTACGATTTAATCTTCAAATCGTCTGTAGTTTGGAGCTCCCTTACACTATTGTTTTAAATCGGAATAAATTAGAAAAATAAAAAAATTGAAAGTAATTCTACAGAGAATCGATAAATAGAAAAATCCGATTATAAAAAATTTATATCTCAAAAATTATAAGTTCTACATCGTGGATATCAAAAGATAAAATATAGGGCTTTAAGAGCTACAATTTTTTCTAGCATCCCTTCGCGATAAATAGTCCATAAGTAATAATTAATCATTGAAATTTTTGCTTAACAATCGTGTAAAGAGATGAAAAATAATCTAATCGTTTTGAAATTTAAGAGTCACTATCTCAATAACTATTTACATGCTATGAGATTAATTTTATGCTTAAAAAAAACCCAACAAAACAACAGATTAAAAAGTGTAGATCTCAAAAAAATGTATCTTTCCATAGGCACCGTCAATTCTACTAAAAAGTTAGTTGATCTCTAATCGGATTACCGAAATTGAAACCTTTTTGGTGGCTAATCAGCTGGCCGACTAGGAAAACTCCTTAACTACGCCAATGCTAATGATGCTTTACTGTTATGGAACGAGAACAATTCCTTTCATCATGCTATGGTGGTTGAACTTTTTAAATTCGAAATATGTTATACATTTCCTGCAATTTGTTAAAATTTTGTATGTATCTGAATTTTAGGTTAAAATGAGGGGTGAAATCGTGTAAACCTACTTCCACTTTCATTTCCATGTAGAAGACAATAATGACAATAGATTATCTAATGAATTCCAAAGTAATTCCAAATAATTCCAAAGACGGTGTACACCTAATTCCAATCGCGGTTCACCCCTCGGGTTAAACTAATAAAAATGATTATATTTATCTATACAGTTTTATTTCATACTAGCTGCAAGGCCTGCCTTCGCTAGACAGTATTGATGAAATATACTGTTTCACTCTATCACTTATGTATTTCTCATTAAATTATTTAATTAAGTACTTCCAAAATTTGTCAATTCTACTAAAAAATTGAAACCTTGTGGTGGCTAATCAGCTGGTCGCCTGCTCCACATAGGAAAACTTCTAGTGTGTACCGAGTCTTGAAAAAGTTTTCACTTTATCCTTCAATTTTTCTGTATATATAAACCTACTGTCTTTTCAAATATCTTTGTAAAATTTTCGTGCGTCTTTTAATTCTATGTTTGATTCTCACTCTCTCTCTCAAAATATGTCTATTAATAGACTGCGGAGGGAAGTCATTGTCGCCGTCTTCGCTCTCTCTTTCGCTTTTTTCCAAGAATTGTCATTGCCCCTCACTATCTTCTTTCTGCAGATATTCAAAATTCAATTTATCGAATACTCAATTCTTACAAGAGGCGCCATGCAAAATTAGCCCAAGGGCTTTAGAGGTTCTAAGACCGGCATTGCTCATCCCCTATTTCGGGTGGTTGATTTTTACAATACAGGTTCTCTAGTCCTACAGTCTATACTATATTACATATTAAAAAATAAGAAACAAGTTCTTATCTTAAAATTAAAAGTTAGTTGATGTCTAATCGGATTACCGAAATTGAAAACTATCAGCTGAACCCCTTAGGAAAACTTTCTAACTACGCCAATGTTGCTGCTATTCCTAATCAGTGCCGGTCC
Source organism: Forficula auricularia (assembly GCA_024734495.1). Taxonomy (NCBI): domain Eukaryota; kingdom Metazoa; phylum Arthropoda; class Insecta; order Dermaptera; family Forficulidae; genus Forficula; species Forficula auricularia. The sequence continues at coordinate 16,797,567 of JALMQS010000187.1, read as the reverse complement.
GAGGCAAGTTTTAGGATGGAGCGAGACCCATTTATGGCGCCCCCCTTACTTGCCCCTAATATATACCAGTTGGGTCTTTGGCACCCCTGGTAAAGCTTGGGGCCTTGCGGTCTTAAGATCATTCACATACTAGCCACATGTTCTCAATAAAAATATCGAAAAGCGAAACAAATATTAGAGGCGACTGTGGGCCAGTGGTTAGAGTGCCGGGCCGCTGACCTGAAGTACGCTGGTTCAAGACTGAGTCCCGGCAGATATTTGCAGTCGCAACCTACCAAGAGTATAATTGCCAAGTAAACCTCTCCAAACTAGCCGTTCGCAACCGGCGTTAAAAAGTAGGTCCCGTATATCTGTGTAAAACAACTAAACACACTCAGCACAGGTATATGTGGAGAGGCGCCGACGCCCATTTTGGGTATGGCACTCTAAGGGCCGGGCGTATGTCGCAAAGTAAATGCTTTTACCACTAACACAGGGTAGATGGTAAATGGAGGGACTGGGATGGCCAATCAGATGCCAGGCACTGTCAGTGGGTCAGTGGTTAGAGTGCCGGCCCGCTGACCTGAAGTACGCTGGTTCTAGACTGAGTCTGTCAGTGCCTGGCATCTGATTGGCCATCCCAGTCCCTCCATTTACCATCCCTGTGTTAGTGGTAAAAAAGCATTTACTTTGCGACATACAACCGGCCCTAAGAAGAAGAAGAAACAAATATTCCCTCTGGGACTTGGCGCCTGGAGCGGCCGCTCCGTCCCCATATGGTAGGGCCGGTCCTGTTCCTAATATAATGAACCATAGATTTCCTCACTCTAATACTACCTTAATGGAGAATATACTCTTATTAAAAATGAGGTTAATGAACTGAAATATTTGCAATTAAGATTAAACCAAATGGACAAATATTAAAATACATGGAAGAAGTTTCACTTCTGTTGTGGGCAGGGACGGCGGAACCGTGGGGTCACGGGGGTCAGCTGACTCCTGGGAATTTGTCTACAAGGTCAAGGGGGTCAGAGGACATCCTAAAGAAAGAAATTTTACCGTTACTTTACCCCAAAACAACTTTGTTGCCAAATTGTTTGTTGTAAAATTAATTAAATTGTACCAATTTGCTTCAAAACTTTCTGGGGGAGGCCCATCCCTCCAGACCCCCTACATCACTTTCCAAGTTTTGATCCCCTGGCCTAAGATCGTTCCGCCGTGCTTGATTGTGGGTTCCACGACCGATTTTTTTATTTTCAACTCTACATAAAATTCGACCATACCCAAAATAATGATTCAATTAAAATTTTAATACGATTAATATTGGGGAAAAGATATACGAATAAATAGATAGGTAGACATTGTAGGGACACTATAGGATCAGGTTTTTTGCTTGATATATTTTTTGTTTCAAGATAAGATAAAATAAGGTATATATGAGTCGAAAAATTTAGCGCTCGTAAGTTTTGCATCCTTTTAGCTGATTGTCCACTTGAATAAACATAAGATAATTATAATTGAGTGGATATCCTTTCATTTGGTCTAAATAAGTTAATAAAAACATCAAAACATGGAAACTTATTTTCTACTTTTTTGTCTATATCATAAACCTAAGATATGATTGAGTGGATATCCTTTCATTGGGTCTAGATAAATTAATAAAAGCAACAAAAACATGGAAACTTATTTTCTACTTTTTTGTCTATATCAGTGTTTTTCAACCTTTGACATCCCGCGGAACTATTTTTTGAGACAGTTTTTTATGAAACCCTTCGTTTAGTAGCACACCCAGGTTTGATTTTAGGGGGTGGTGGGTATCATATTATATATTACATGTTATGAATAAGGTGCGTCCCTGCCTTTGTTATAAAAACTTTAAATAAGATATAATTTTGCATTTATTCAAAGAAAAAGATCTCTCGTTGTGAACCCGGGTTAATATTGGAATTTTAGCATTGTCTCGCGGAACCCCTAAAGCGTTTGAGTGGAACTCTACGGTTCCGCGGAATACAGGTTGAAGAACTCTGGTCTATATTATAACAAAAGCTTGTTTTTTTTTATTTTTTCATTGTGAAACATTAATCAAATTTGAAGTATAGAAATCATGTATTGTCTTCGTAAATGTGTAAAAATAGACCTGGTAAAAGTGAGTCAAAAATCGATTTCATGATTCTACTCAGACTTACAAACCGAGAAAGCAAGTTAAATAAGAGTAGGTATGTAATTACGGTACATTCGCGTTTCCATCACTCTATTATAGTATTTAAATACTGATAAATCTCTTACTTCTAGGTTTGTCAGCTTGAGAATTTTATAAATTTAATTTTTTGCAATCTCTCAGTTGATTTTGGGCTCAATTTCAACCAAAATTTATTCATCTCTTAATCTCAAAATAAATAATCACGATATGGAATTTAGTTTAAATATAAGTACTTGTCTTTAAATTAAAGTGATTTTGAGCCTATTTTACAAATCCATCTACCAGTTCAGTCACATAAGGGGTTTTTCAGAAATTTCAGATTTTTTTTAGAGATCTTGAAGTATCACATTCTCTGGAAGCAAGTTTAAGTTTCTTAAATGGAGTGTTTTATTAATTTATGTATTGTGCTTTTGAGCTTATTTTACGCTCTCGTCTCGTATCCTTAACAACTTATGGCAAATGTCCGGGTGGCTAATGCGTCGTTTGCTCCTGGTATCGGGTTTTTGAGGACGGAATTATTTTAATTACGTTTTGTCTTTTGATAGAAATCTATGATCATGTTATTTGTTAATGAGCATACATTTATATTTTTTTTTCTTGTTTCTTATTTGTTAATTTCTTGTAATTGAATTGTATTGATGTTTTATTAATTTCTGTAGTTAATTTGTATTGATGTTTTGTTGACCTAGCCACCAAGGACTTGTGCCTCTAAGCAGGTCGAGTGAAAAATATTTATTTATTTATTTTCGGAATTGATTGAAATAATGTAATGAATAAGTCAATGACGATTTCAAGTAATAAGCAAAATTTATTTATTATTTTAAACATATGCCAACTTTAATTAATAGACCACAGATATTTAAGTGCAGTACCATATAGGCAAATAAAAATGAAAATATAATTTTTAGTAAATATATTATACTCTTGATAATTTAAAAAAAAAATTTATTTTCAAATCAAAAGTACATATAATTTAGATAAGCACGTTTGTTTAGTTAAGATAAATAAAATATTAAATATAAATAGTTAGATTACCTTAAATGAAATTACTGCTAGATTGAAATTGTCATTATCCGGATACTGACTGAGCGAGCAGCCTCGCGAGGCTGCCTCGGGCGTTTGCCGCAGAACCGTCCTGAGTGAACGGAGGAAACGATCCGAGGCGTCTTTGAGCATTCACAAAAACCGAAAACCGATAGATCGGGCCAAGGCAGACTCAGACGAGGCAACAGGCACTTTGCCTTGGCCGAGGCACGTACTGACCGACCAGGCATTTGCCTCAAGGGGCTGGCCTCGCGAGGCAAATCCTCAGTCAGTATCCAGCTATTGACATTTTTTAATTCTGGAAATCGACAAGCGATTTGCCAAATTTAGGAATTCGGCAATAATTTTGCCCATTTGCAGAAATAGGTAATTTCACAAATTAGACATAACATATGCTCTCTATGCTTGTTTTATTAATATAAATTTATTTTTCTATTTCGTGAAATGTAATTATATTCTACGTGTATTCAATATATTTTGTTTTCGAACTGCAATTGTATATATAAAATGGAGATTATATAATTAATATTGTGTAACATGAAGTTGATATAAATAAATGAGATGTTCTGAGTCGTGTGGGAGGATGCCTGAAGGGAAGGGGAGGCTAGACTATCCATACCACAAGTGGTCATACAATCTGAAAAGCTCTCTTCTCTATTCATTCATTCATTTGTGGAGGAGGGGCGGGAGGAAATCCCAATTATTCTAGCTGAGTGGGCCATTCTATTAAAAATTAGGCAAGGTTGTTGGATTCATCATGAAGCGGAGTTTGATTTATTAAAATATTTAAAGCTATTTATATATTTTTACAAATTTTAATTCATTTTATAAATTTATAAAAGCTTGGGTGATTATTACAACTTTTAGATAATAACCATATTATGAACTAGCTGCGACGCCCGCCTTCGCCAACCCTCTGGCTACGCCCCCTGGACCCCCCCCCCCTCCGCACCCCGTTTTTGCATTTCTAGCTCCCTAGAGGCCCACAGATTATGTTTGATTGAGTTTGATCCAAGGGCAAGAATTTTCACTTTTTGACCCCCTCCTCCCATTTTAGGTGGCTAGTTTTTATATTTCTAGCCTTCTAGGGGATATGTATACAAAATTTGGTTGAGTTTGGTCCAAGGGCAAGAAAGATAGGAAGGCTTTTGTGTTTTAGACCGCGAAATTAAAAATTCCACATTTTTCAGTTCAGGGGGGTCAAATTTCAAAAAAATAAAAAAACTTTCCCGAGATTTAGGATTAATGAACCTATGTACCAAATTTGAATGTTAAAACTTAAAAACTCGAGGAGATAGAGCACTTTAAAAATTTAACCCAAAATGACTATATCTCCCTTTTGGGGACAAATAGAGCAAAATACTCAAATATGTTTTTTTGTATTTCAATGCTTCACCTTTCTGAACTAAGCCCATATCGATATCTTTTCTGGTTTAAGAGATTTTGAAAAACTCTGAAAACACATTTTCTGGCCCTTTTCCCCCTTTAAGTTTCGAATTTCAAAAAATCCCTTCTTAGTACACCCATAAATCGTTGCAAGAATATACACTCCAAATTTCATCTTTCTAGGTCAAGCGGTTTAGGCTGTGCGTTGATAGATGAAAGAATGAATGGAACATCACCTTCTCTTTTTATATATATTATTAAGATTATCAAATATATTTTTATTAATAAAACATATACAATAGAAAAATAAATTTTTCGATCACCTCAACTTTGATCGTGAGGAGGCTGGCAGGAAAAGACAGTTAAAAACGATCTCAGACGAAACATCGTGGTTTTTTCTATTGTATCTGTTTGTTGTTTTTGAAGTAAATAAATTTGATAGTGCATATAGTTATTCTTTTCAAAAAATTCTAATAAAAAATTTCAATTCTATTATCAAGCTCGCTTCGACTAAACCAAAATTTTGATATATATTTTTTTTTTTGCTTATTCGTGTAGAGAAATGTTTGAAACATGGAGAAAAATCAGATTCAAATTGCAGGAGGGACGTTCGAGGAGGATATTCCCAAAACCAAAGTCGTTATGACACGTCTCTGCAGTTTCTCACCCTCTACAAGGCCCAAATCCGACACTGTCTCGAATGTAGAGAGGGGCCTCCAAGCATTCTCTATCCACCCTGGATGCAATTCAGAAATGAGGTGCCAGGCTAATTGAAGATCCTCATCGAAGAAGTGTTTCCTTATTTTATAGATACTATCACGGCATGTGCTCTGACTAATTAATGTACTTACCCCCCAATGCGTGATTTGCGGGTAGCACGCGTTTTGCCGATTCCCAAACACATTTTCGCGGTTAAATTGGAAAAGTGCTGAACCACTACAATCGTCAATATGTTTATCCTGTGATCCCATAACTTCAAGCAACTGGAACTCCCTCCCGGCCTCCGTCTTTCCCGTCACAACCTTCAATCCTTCAAAAACCGGGTGCACAAACACCTACGCTTCCACCCTTTCTCTTGATCTATTCCTCATCTTCAGTAATGCAGGGATTTTTGGAGATTGAGATTCATAGGGGCTTCATCTTCCTGGTGTCCACTTCTTGCATTCGATTACATTAAAAAAAAATTTAATCTACTATAATCTAATATAAAATCAATAATCTATATATATAATATTTTAATATAATTACAAACACTTACCTTGAATTATGACTCATAATACAATTTTTGTACACACAGGTGCTGATGAAGGGTTTCTCAATAGCCCAAAACACTACATGTACACCTATTATATACATTAAAGTTGAAATATTCCTTCCACGAAAAATTCTTTACTGCACATCAAGTAACTCCATTTTCCGCAACAACTTAATAATTTCCATCCAACATAATATAAAATCTTTGAAAATTGTATATAACATAACTTTTAATCCAATATGTTTAAATTAATAAATAACGACATTATTTATTGTGAAATTAGATTTTTTCCAAAAAAAAAAATTCCTCCCTACCTCCGAGAAAATTTTTAAATAAGTATCTGGTACTCTAAATGGAAATTTTGGTGATTTAGCTATTTTTTGTCAGCGAACAGTTTGACGAAGAACACGAAAAATTACCATTAAGATGCAACTTTTAATATAAGCCAAATTTTAGTCCATTAATTAAACCATACGAGAGTTTGTCATGAATGATTAATTTTTTATGATTTTTAGCATTTCAACAAGTCCAAAATTTAATCAGTTCTTCGTTTTGGAAATGTAAATATTTTGGCATCAGAACGGGTTTTTTATAACCTTGCGTTCTTAGCCATAGGTGTCAAAATTGATAGAGAAACTGAGACAGAAAAAAATATAATGTTCATTTTATTTCCAAAATGTTTGTATTTTTAATATGAATAGATTTGGGTTTTCTAGCTTCAGATCTTCAAGATGATTGTAAATTATAAATAGCTGAATCGTTTTAAAAGAAACTCTTGAAGGGTACAAAAGATTGTATTAATAACTATCACCAGATTTTCGATCTCTAGCTCAAAGTGTCGGATGGTAAAAAATCGCGAAAATTTGCATTCATTTGTATTCATTCTTGAAAAAGTTTTTACATTTTCCCCAATTTATTTGAAAAAATTGTTTAAATAATAATTGAATGTAATGGAAGGCAGCCCAGGGGTAGTGAGGAAAGAAAAAATGAAAAGATCAAATAAGGTGTAATTTATTGGAATCCTTACTCCTTTTTTTTTATGAGAATGATGAGAGAAGGAGTTACTCCTAAAAAGGTGCAGCCACTAAAGGCCTGGGTTGGCCCCTCCATCGTGAAAAGAAGAAAGAAATTTATGGGCTGGGCGGGGGTCGAAGGTATCTGTGGATACGGGTCTTAAATAGCTGAAGGTTATAAGTCGCGGGAAAGATGGTGGCAGGGAGCGAGTTCCAGTCTCTGGAGGTCATAGGGATAAAAGAGTTGTCGAAAGCGCTTGTTCGACTTTTAACCAATTTGACAGCGAAGGGGTGCTGAGCGTTCGAAAACCACGTGTTTCTCGTAAAGCGGGCTTTAGGGGGGGATAATTAATTTCAGCTCAACTGAACGGACACCGTGATAGTATCTGTAGTACAGAGAAAGGGCAGAAACGGTTCTTCGGTGAGCCAGGGAGTCGAGTGAGTTGGTTAGAGCCGGGTCTCCTATTAGTTTAATTGCTCGCTTCTGAATCGCATCCAGTGTAGCAAGAGAATGCTTGGAGGCACCCCTCCACAGATGAGAGCCATATTCGAGACAGGGACGAATTTGAGCCTTATATAGTATAAGAAGTTGACTGGGAGTATAATAGCGTCTAGACCTAAATAGGAGACCAAGCTTGCGCGCTGCAGCTTTAGCAGTGGTTGAGATATGGTCATTCCATGAAAGGTCCTTTCCTTGCAAACCGACGTTTCGGAGGATTCTTCCCTCCTTCTTCATGGTTTCAAGGGGTCAATGAATGAAACAAACAAAATGTTCCCTTCTTCTCTCCTCAGCAGTGTTTAAAACTTTCTTCTTCTTTAGCAAAGGCATAGAAAAACAATTTTTTTTTCCTCCTTTTCTTAATTGAAACCCTGAAGAAGGAGGGAAGAATCCTCCGAAACGTCGGTTTGAAAGGAAAGGAGGAAGGATTCCAATAAATTACACCTTATTTGATATGTGTTAATTTTTTCCTTCCTCACTACCTCTGGGCTGTCTTCCATTACATTCAATTAAAAGTTCTACCAGTCTCTCATCCAGAGAAAATTTCGTTGCAAAAAAATTGTTTAAATAATTTTTGATTATATTTATGAATATATTATATATATTAATCTTACTGATATAGATATTTTTCGAAATTGATAAGATTAAAAGAGGGAGATTAAATTACAGTAAACTCTAGTTTATCCGCGTGCGGATTATCCGATTTGCGGGTAATCCGTGGCCAGTCTCAAGTGAAGAATAGGTGTTTTATCTCGAAACAACAAAAACTGTTGATGGGTTATTTCATTCAAAAGTAAACTTTAAAAACGTTTGTCAATTAGCTTGGGTTCAAGGATCAGTGGCCGAGAGGATAAGAGCTAAGGTTCTTATAAAGGCGTCGCAGCGCACATGCGAAGATCCCGGGTTCGAATCCCGGCTGATCCTTTTGTCTATAATATAAAAATCTTTTCTTCGTTCCCTAATTTAATTTAATTAATAATTATCTTTCGACGAGGCCTCGTTGTGATTGCAACCCGGGGCAAAGAGAAAAAATTATTTTCGACCCTTGGGTTTGTGATCGATTGGGAGGCGTTTGAGAATAGTTTAAAAAATAGTCGGGCCACTACAAAGCTGATAAAAATGAACGAGGAAGAGATTAAAGAAATTCCATAATTCATATAGACAGGTATTAGCTTGGGTTCAGGGATCAGTGGCTGAGAGGATAAGAGCTAAGGTTCTTATAAAGGCGTTGCAGCGCACATGCGAAGATCCGGGGTTCGAATCCCGGCTGATATTTTTGCCTATAATATAAAAATCTTTTCTTCGTTCCCTAATTTAATTTAAAAACTATCTTATAAAAATAAAAGTACTGAAAGGACCCAATTATTAAATTCTTCCAAACAATGCATCGCATCGTTTGGAAGAATTTTAAAAACTATGTAACTATGTGCACACATACATTTATGTTTAACTTGTAAAATAATAAATTTTTAAACCTGCTTCTACTGTGAATAAACATTTTTCAAAAGCATTCTTGTGTTGATTTGTGTTCTTTTTTGACTATTTTGCGTGTTATCCGCGGTTGCCGCGCCAGCCAATTCCGCGGATAAACGAGAATTTACTGCATTTGTAAGAAAAAAAAGACACTTGGTTTTAAAGTAATTTAATTTTTTTTTAATTATATTAATGAAAACATGAATAGGCACCTGCGACATATTTAAAAGTAAATCAATTAAAATAGTAAATTATGATTAAGAGTAAAAATCAATGTGAATATAAAGAAATCGATCCATAAATAATATCAGTGATATTGGAATTATGGGTTAGAAGTTTTTTGGTGTTTGAGGTGTAGATGATGCTTTGAATACAAGCGGGTTTGATACTCGAAAAATACTAGGCAGCATGGATGCCAGAACAGCAAATATTTCTTCATTTATACCCTGAAAAATAAGGAAATTTACAAATTTAGAAGTTGGAAATACAGGAAAAAATTTACACCCAACAGCAAAAAATAATGTTAATGAAAAGAAAAATATTTTAAGGTAGTTGTTTCGCGGCAATACTTGCAAAAAGTTAATGCTAGAGTATATAGAACAGACAATAAGGATTCATAATTCATAAGACCAAAACTTTTTGCTGTTTATGTACCGATTCTAGCCAATTCCATGCTTGTTTGACAAATCTGGCACCATTGTAAGAGATTGAATATTTTTATATTAAAAAATTATAATTTTAAAAAACTAAAAAACACGCTTTTGTCAATAATTCTCTAAAAAGTACAAAATAAAGTAATAACCTAATAAACATAAAGTCAAAAAGCGTGGGGCACTTTGTAAAAATTAATTAAAACTACATGCTTCTGCGCCCCACGCTTTTTGACTTTATGTTTGTTAGGTTATTACATTATTTTGTACTTTTTGGAGAATTACTGACAAAAGCGTGTTTTTTGGTTTTTTAAAATTATAATTTATTTTTTTAATTTTTAGTCTTAATTATTTATATATTTACAAGTTTGCGGAATTTAACAGAATGAAATGTTTTTATTTTTATATAATTTCATTTAAATTGAGTAGGTAAACAAATATTTTTATAGAAAAATGCTTGTGGAATTTAACAGAAAAAATCGAGCCCAAATAACGAGTCAGTTACATATATACAAACAAACAAACATACATAATTAGTAGAGATTGTGGTGTTGGTGCAAGGTGAAACATCTTTAATAAACATACAGGAGAAACTAATAAAAGCGTGTTAATGACCGATAACTTATATTTTAAAGGTCGATTTATTTCTATAAAAATCGTTTTGTTATTTTTTAACAAATGATAATCCCGCCTGAAAATTATAATTTTGAAAAAATCTAGCTCATGCGCGCTTTATACATCTTTTGCTGGTTAAATAAATGCGCTGTTGCCAAATTGTTTTTAGTGGAAATTTTTTTTATAAATTTTTCATTATTTATTCCTCATTATCTCAGAAACTGTGTTGTAACTATGAATCAAAATTGTCTTAAAATATGTATTGGTTATTGTTTAATGTTGGTTTAGTTATTTATAAAAATGGTAAGAAGGGTTTCTTAATTATAATTAAATATCTATGTAAATTTTCCGATATCCAGTATTGTGTAATTTATAAGAGTCTGAAAAACTCTATTTTTGAAATTTAATATCTCCGGAACTATATTGTTCATAAATTTCTTTTTGTCACCAATCGATGCGGAAGTATTTAAACTATAATCTGCCTAAATTTCTAAAAAATCCTAAGAAAACCCATTTGGCAAAACAACTATCTTAATTCATTTAATATTAAAATATCAAGATTCTGTTGTTTTTTGCTAAGAGTGTAAATGACAATATTAAATAAATAATGTATCAAGTCCTAAGGTAAAATAATAATTGAAATGCTTATTCTTAGAAATTAGGAACAAAATTATTTTTCAAAATAGTTATCAAATGTTTATTTTGGGACGTTTTGTCTCCACTCTAAGCTTCTTCAAGCGGCTTTCAATCTATGGTACGCATACAGGTGGAACGTTGAATATTCTCAGGTGGTCCTCGAAATTACACCGACAATTAAAAATTATGTAGTTTTAAATAGGTAGGTAATAAAGTTAGGATAAATATCAAGTTTTAAGGTAGTTGTTCCGCCAAATGGGTTTTCTTAGGATTTTTTTAAAATTTAGACAGATTATTATTTATATACTCCTGCATCGGTTGGTGGCAAAACGAAATTTATGAACAATATAGTTCCGGAGATATTAAATTTCAAAAATAGAGTTTTTCAGACTCTTATACATTGCACTATACGGGATATCGGAAAATTTACATAGATATTTAATTATAATTAAGAAACCCTTCTTACCATTTTTATAAAAAACTAAACCAACATTAAACAATAACCAATACATATTTTAAGACAATTTTGATTCATAGTTACAACACAGTTTCTGAAATAATAATGAATAAATAATGAAAAATGTATAAAAAAATTTACACTAAAAACAATTTGGCAAGAGCGCATTTATTTAACCAGCGAAAGATGTATAAAGCGCGCATGCACAAGATTTTTTCAAAATTATAATTTTCATAAGGTCTAACGTAGGCGTTGATTACATTTGTTAAAAAATAACAAAACGATTTTTATAGAAATAAATCGACTTTTAAAATGTATTTTATCTGTCAATTTAATATAAAAATCTTCAATCTCTTACAATGGTGCCAGATTTGTCAAACGAGCACGGGATTGGCTAGAATCGGTACATAAATAGCAAAAAGTTTTGGGCTTATGAATTATGATTCCTTATTGTCTGTTCTATAATTTTAAATTCTTAATTGGCTCAAGCCAGAATAAAGGTTGAGCACCAGAGTTCTAGTATATCTACATTGGAGTGATATAATAAAAAATTAAGTATCAAAATAAAATAAAAAAATAAATTTACCTTTGGTAGGAGAAATTGAACATTTTTCAATTCAGATCCTCCCCAAGAAGCCATTTCAATCATAAATCCTTTTATACATTTAAAAATGAGTTCTGCTCGTTTTGTACACCAAGCTACTGTCATGTCCTAAAATGAAAAATACATCTTTATTAATGATATCATGAAAATTTTGTAATTATTGTAAATGTTAATTAGTGGTATATGTATTTCTGAGGGGTGAACCGCGACTTAATATCGTGTACACCTACTTCCACTTCCACTTTCATTTCCAAGTAGAAGACAATAGATGAAGGGGCATTATCTAATGAATTTCAAAATAATTCACTCTCGACTTCCTAGACCATCGTAGATCTGTCTCCGCCCTTTCTCTTTTTTATAGATACTACCAAGGCTTTTGTTCTGAAGAGATAAAATCAATAATCCCTCCAAATGCTTCATTTGCGCGAAATATACGATTTTCTAGGACTCAACACCCCTAGGCGCTCAATTTGAACGCATTCTATAGCTAAAGCTGCAGCGCGCAAGCTTGGTCTCCTATTTAGGTCTAGAAGCTGTTATACTCCCAGTCAACTTCTTATACTGTATAAGGCTCAAATTCGTCCCTGTCTCGAATATGGCTCTCATCTGTGGAGGGGTGCCTCCAAGCATTCCCTTGCTACACTGGATGCAATTCAGAAGCGAGCAATTAAACTAATAGGAGACCCGGCTCTAACCAACTTACTCGACTCCCTGGCTCACCGAAGAACCCTTTCTGCCCTTTCCCTGTACTACAGATACTATCACGGTGTCTGTTCAGAAGCGAGCAATTAAACTAATAGGAGACCCGGCTCTAACCAACTTACTCGACTCCCTGGCTCACCGAAGAACCCTTTCTGCCCTTTCCCTGTACTACAGATACTATCACGGTGTCTGTTCAGTCGAGCTGAAATCAATTATCCCCCTAATGCCCTCTTTACGAGAAACACGCGGTTTTCTAACGCTCAGCACCCCTTCGCTGTCAAATTGGATAAAAGTCGAACAAGCGTCGCCAACTCTTTATCCCTATGACCTCCAGAGACTGGACCTCGCTCCCTGCCACCATCTTTCCCGCGACTTATAACCTTCAGCTATTTAAGACCCGTATCCACGGATACCTTCGACCCCCGCCAAACCCATAAAATTCTTTCTTCTTCTTTTCACGATGGAGGGGCCAACCCACATTTAATTATATTTAACTACATTTAATTATATTTCAAAAAGCCATTTTTGGTGTTATCAGGTTTTTACAAAACACCACAGATAATTTACAGAAAATTATTTTGTTTTAATTAAACTTACATTAGTCATTTCATGAGTAAGAAGGAGAGGCAATGTTAGCGTAGTTATATCATGAGTACATGCTGTTTTTAAAATATTTCGTAGTCCTAATATTGCTGGATGTCGTGAATTTATATCATCTGTAAAAAAAAATAATCATTTTTTATTATATAAATTCGAAATAATTACCTATGTTTTATGTATTTAAATTCTATTTGAAAGTAATGGAAGGCAGCCCAGAGGTAGTGAGGAAAGAAAAAAATTAACACATATAAAATAAGGTGTAATTTATTGGAATCCTTCCTCCTTTCCTTTCAAACCGACGTTTCGGAGGATTTTTCCCTCCTTCTTCAGGGTTTCAAAGGGTCATGAATGAATAAATTCTATATTTATATAAAATGACGATTAGAATAAGTATTAAAAAATCATGAAAATTATATTTTTGTTAAGACTTATATCAACATAACTCTAAAAATTTCCAGCTCTAGTCTTCAAACATTTCAAGAAAAAGAGGAAGAAAAAATCGAAAATTGTGGCAGTCATTCACTCTAATTGAATTTCAAAACTTATAGAGCTCTTTCAATAGTCGAAGAATCTTAAAATTTGGCACAGGTAGATCTTATGTTACAAATAGAGGGAAAAAATCTGAAAATGCCAATTTTCCCTCTTTATGGGTAAAAATTAGGGGTCTTAAAATACCAGACTCATATAGAACGCCTCTCCAATAATATGCCTGATTTATTCTTATGGGCGTTTGTTCAATACACCAAATATTGGTATCTTACTAAAAACATAAATGTGACCAAATAATACAAGTTCTATTCTCCACTTTTCATTGAGCCCCCAAAAGGATGGAAATCTGAAACAGCCCCGAGTTGCAAGCCAATCAGAAAATCGAAAAATTAGATTTGTAAATTAAGTTCTGAAATAAATTCAAAGAAGCTTCATCTTTGCAGGTTTATATTTGGCAAGTTTAAATATAATATATGATAGCTTAATTGGTGAAATAGAAAAAAGGTCATATATAAATCTGACAATACTTTGAATTTATTTCAGAATTAAATTACAAATCTCATTTTTCGATTTTGAGATTGACCTAAAATATCTTTTTTTTATGAATTAGAGAAAATTTGTAGAAGAGAACTTGGTTTATTTTTTCAGATTTATGTTTTAGTGAGATTTATAGATTAAGCAGATAATCAAGAGTAGTATTATGCGCTCACTATATACACCCGGTAGATCTGGATATATATAAAATTAAGGTTTTGTCTGTACTTTGCTCCAAATCACGCCAAATTTTGGTTGCACACGTTTCAAGCAAAGTTATGAACGAAAACACCCTCGACAAAATTCCTGTCTGTCTGTCTGTATGTCTGTCTGTTTCAGTGGTTTCCGCGAAAAGTTGCTCACGATTCACGTAAAAACGGCTGAAGGGATTATTATGAAATTTCATATGTACATCAGATGTCTTCTAACTTACGTTTTTAGCTATATAACGTTTTGATATTTTGACCCCAAAAGGGGGTTTGGGGGGCGCACGAATGAATATTATCAAATAACTCCTAAACTATTAACCCTACGGCAAATTTTATAATAAACAAAGTTGTAGAGGATGTGATTTCTGACTTTTGTTTAAAAAAATTTCCCCAAAAACCACCCAAAAAGGGGGGAGGGTGAAAAAATGTAAATTCTTGCCCTTGGAGCAAACTCAACCAAATTTTGTATACATAATCTCTGGGCCTCTACAGAGCTAGAAATGCAAAAAACTAACCACCCAAAATGGGGGGTCAAAAAATGAAAATTCTTTCTCTTGAGCCAAACTCAACCAAATTTTGTATACATAATCTGTGGGTCACTAGAAGCCTAGAAATGCAAAAATTGGGTGCGGGGGTGGAATGGTGGGTGGGGTGAGGAGTGATCTGGAGTATGGTAGGGGTGCAGGGGGTGGTGCGGGGTGGAGTCCAGAGGGCATAGCGGGGGTGGGGCCCAGGAGGCTAGGCGGGGGTGTGGTGCGCAGGGTTGGAGGGCACGGGGTAGGGTCCGGGATGGATGGGTGCGGGGTCCGAGGTGGGTGGTGTGGGGCGGGGGTTTGGAACGGGTGCATGGTGCGGAGGCGGGGGGTGCTGGAGGGGTTTTGGGGGTGGGGTGTTAGTGGGTTAGGGTGTGGAATGGAGTGTTGGGGTGGTGGTGTGGGGGCGGGGGGTAAAACGAAATTGATGAACAATATAGTTCCGGAGATATTTAATTCCAAATATAGAGTTTTTCAGACTCTTATACATTGCACTATACGGGATATCGGAAAGTTTACTTACATTTTTAATTATAATTAAAAAACTCTTCTTACGATTGTTATAAAAAACTAAACCAACATTAAACAATAACTAATACATTTTTTAAGAAAATTTTAATTCATAGTTACAACACAGTTTCTGAGATAATAATGAATAAATAATGAAAAATTTACACTAAAAACAAGCTGGCAACAAAGCATTTATTTAACCTAAAAAGTGTGTTAACTTTAGTAATTTTTTTGACGTTTTTTCACTTCAGTCATTGTCGCAAAAGCTTTCAATCTCTTATTAAGAACTTTTTGTTTTATAAATCTCCCTTTATAATATACTTTGTCTGAAATTTCTATGATAAAATATATACAAGCTCGGACAGACAGTGTTGTCAGATTTGTCAAATGAGCACGGGATTGGCTAGTAGTGGTACATAAACAGCAAAAAGTTTTGGGCTTATGAATTATGAATCCTTATCGTCTGTTCTATATACTCTAGCATTAACTTTTTGCTAGTATTGTCGCGAAACAACTACCTTAATAGCGAATGCCAAAAAATTAATAAAACAGTAATAGGAACTTTTTGTGCGACTTGGGCGTCCCAATTTTCTATCAAAACTACCATGATATGGCCATGCGAATCTTTTATTTTTCACGATTAAAAAATTCCAAGGTACCTAATGCAAACCCATGATCAAGAATTCTCGATAGTTTCCCCCTAAAGGCAAACGATGCTGAATACACGTTTCTTTACTGGCTAGGGCATTCAACAAACAAAATAAGTATATGGTATATAAATAGTTCTTACTTGATCGAAGAGAATCGTCAGTTACCATATGGAAAACACAATGAACCTCGGCCAAATTCGAATGATGGGTTACGTACACATCACCTGTTTGTAAATGTTTACTACTTCCACTACGACGAAGCTGAAAAATGAAATAAAAATAATAAATTTTAACCAGTTGTATAGATAAATAAAATTCAATTCTAATTATCTAAATAGAAAAATAGAATAAAAATTATATAAGGTAGTTGTTTCGCGACAAAACTAGCAAAAAGTTAATGCTAGAGTATATAGAACAGACATTAAGGATTCATAATTAATAAGCCCAAAACTTTTTGCTGTTTATGTACCACTACTAGCCAATCCCGTGCTCGTTTGACAAATCTGGCAACATTGTCCGAGCTTGAATATTTTTATCATAGAAATGACAGATAAAATACATTATAAAAGTCGATTTATAAAACAAAAAGTTCTTAATAAGTTAGTGAAAGCTGTTGCGACAATGGCTGAAGCGAAAAAACGTCAAAAAAGTACTAAAGTTAACACAATTTTTAGGTTAAATAGATGCGTTGTTGCGAGCTGGGTTTTAGAGTAAATTTTTTATTATACATTTTTCATTATTTATTCATTATTATCTCAGGAACTGTCTTGTAACTATGAATTAAAATTTTCTTAAAAATGTATTAGTTATTGTTTAATATTGGTTTAGTTTTTTATAACAATGGTAAGAAGAGTTTCTTAATTATAATTAAATATGTATGTAAACTTTCCGATATCCCGTATAGTGGAATGTATAAGAGTCTGAAAAACTCTATATTTGGAATTTAATATCTCCGGAAGTATATTGTTCATAAATTTCGTTTTGCCACAAATAATTTAAAAAATGTTAAAAAATAATCAAATAAAAATGCTTGTCAGTTAATGATCGACTTTATTAGATAATCAAGCAGTTCGGGAAAAATTATTATCGTTTTAATATTAATTATTATAAAATTAAATTAGAGGGAATTTTGATTTATACAATTAATCCACACCTATACCTATAGCACGACATTTCAAAGGACTTCAGTTAAGGTTTCCATCCATACGTATCATCATCAACATTGACTTGTTTTTTAGCCTATATGATGGGGAACAAAATAATTTTTGTTTCGAATATAATCCCATTATAAATTGAAAATTAATCTAAGTTAAAAAATAAAATAAAATTTTTGTCTTATCCCTTTGTTCGTCTCCTACTTTTATTATAGCCAAGTAAAACTAGAAATCATTTATAGTTAATGACACACAAATTAAACTAAGATGAATGAAACTTATGCCAATAGAAAGAGAAAATTTTTCTGAGCAACACATCAAAAATGTTTAATTATAAAATAAACAGTAGATAGTAAATCTATTAATAATAATTCATGTATTATCGACTTTAATTATCCAATAGACAAAGTAAAAATATTTTTTAAGGTAGTTGTTTCACCATATGGGTTTTCATTGGATATTTTTGAAATTTAGATAGATTATTATTTAAATACTTTTACATCGATTGGTGGCAAAACGAAATTGATGAACAATATAGTTCTGGAGATATTAAATTCCAAAGATAGTGTTTTTCAGACTCTTATACATTCCACTATACAGGATATCGGAAAGTTTACATACATATTTAATTATAATTAAGAAACTCTTCTTACCATTGATATAAAAAACTAAACCAACATTAAACATTAACTAATACATTTTTTAAGAAAATTTTAATTCATAGTTACAACACAGTTTCTGAGACAATAATGAATAAATAATGAAAAATGTATAATGAAAAATTACACTAAAAACATGCTGTCAACAACGCATTTATTTAACCTAAAAAGTGGATTGACTTTAGTACTTTTTTTTTATGTTTTTTCGCTTCACCCATTGTGGCAACAGCTTTCAATCGCTTATTAAGAACTTTTTGTTTTATAAATCTTCCTTTATACTGTACTTTATCTGACATTTCTATGATAAAATATAGTACCTGGAGCCACCGAGCGATGCTCGGTAACCCCTGACCCCCGACCCCTCCCGACACCACACAACTCGCCCCCAACACTGCAACCCCACTCTGCCCCACCCCACCCCAACCGCGCGAGAGTAGATAGATAGATAGATACAAGCTCGAACAGCTGCCAGATTTGTCAAACGAGCACGGGATTGGCTAGTAGTAGTACATAAACAGCAAAAAGTTATGGGCTTATGAATTATGAATCCTTATTGTCTGTTCTATATACTCTAGCATTAACTTTTTGCTAGTATTGTCGCGAAACAACTACCTTAAAGAGAAGAAAATTTTCTACAAATAATAATCGAGACATAATATGTTAGAACATATATTTTTTCAACAAAAATTGTAAGTTTCCAAGTGAATACCTAGTTAGTTAGCCATTCGACCAGCTGATTCACTTCGATCCCTGTATATTAAATTAATCTTGCCTAGTTTCCTTAATAACTGATCAAATTAAACTCTATTGTGATATATCCACCAGCAAGATACGCCATAACTTTATTAACCCATTATTTTAATATGTATTCTATAGTATATCAACTAAATAGTGTTGAATAAATTAAAATATATTTTTTAACTTATTGAAAATGAATATAGTAAAATATTTATTTGGTTTAACGACTCTGCGCGACGCAAAGAATATGCTTAGACACAATTTTGGATCGCGACCCATAGGCTAAGAACCACCAACCTAGAACAAACACTATATTTCTTAAATAAAGTTAACAAATTATTCTCATGGATATCTTTAAATATTATAGAGTGAATGTAGTGGGAGAAGAATTTGGACTTAGATCTTTTACAAATGAAACATTTTATTTCCAATTAGGTATGTTACGTGTGATATTGAAACTGCATCAGTCTGTTTTTTACAATGAAACAACACCTAGGACCCCTTCATGCTAAATTGAAAACAATTTAATGAATTTTGTTTTGTATAATTTGAGAAATCAGAAAATTAAAAGACGAATGAATGTCATAATCTCTATAGCTGACAATGCCGAAGCAAAAGAACTGAGATTTTATGTCATATGAATGATAAAAGTCGATTTTGGGTAGCAGAGACATTAATAATACTGCTCGACAAAAATTAAACAAAAATTTGTATCCATAATCTTAAGAAAGGATTCCAGTAGGGTTTTATACGCTGATTATCATGGAATTTCCCTATTTTTACAACAGTTCAGAGTTTTGAAATGTTATCGGTCAAAACGATGAAAAATGCTATTTTGACCTATTTTCGAGTCCCATTAGATATGAAAAAGTAAAATTTGAAATCAAAATATTTTGTTGACAGCTTCCTGTTTGATTTTCAAAATACCGCTTGCTTTCAACTCGATTAAATCAAAAAACTAAAATCTAGGTGATTATTTTTTTTTATTATTTATTTATTGTCACCGGGAACAAAGCCCATTTAGACAGCACATCAGTAAAGTGTTAGTAGTGTTAGTGAGGGAGCCGAGTTTTAGCCGGTAGAAATTTTATATGCCAGCCAGGATCGAACCCCGGCCTTCCGCTCCAACATCGTCATCATCGATGCCGAAGCGGGGCTAGCGGCGTTAGCCAGGTCGGCTAACCCGACTCCCCCTAGGTGATTTAAAGAATAATAAATATAGATAAAAACATATGGCCTTAGTTTTTTTTTTAGTTGTACCTAGAGTTCTGATTGAGATAACAACAAGAAGTGAACTGAAAATCAAAGAGGAATCTTTCTTCTAATAAGGAAACCAAATATTTTGGTTTTAAATACTGCTGTTTCATATCTATGACGTCTCAATAATAGACCAAAATGGCCTTTTTCAGTGTTTAGATCAAAAACATCTCAAAACCTTTCTGTTGAGCAGTGTAACTTTTAAAGAAAGAATCTTATACCTGAGGATCAGAAGAAGAATTTTCTTGTCCTTTCGATTTCCAATTCGCCTGACGCCAAGCAATTGCTTCTTTTACATCATTTCGAATTCGTTCCAATTGATCATCAATCGGGTAAAAATGAAATTCCGTTGATGATTGACAAATATGACTGAGGTCTAGAAATAAAATTTATTGTTATTAGATATTTAACAAAGGAAAAGAAAGTGTGTTTGTGAATACTTACTTAATCCGGAAAAACTACCAACGTGATTGTCAGCTAGTAATACTAAACCACATAAATCATTCGAATAAAGAGCCAAAGCAGTTTGAAGTCGTTGAGGTTGAGGATCCAAAGAGCTAAAATTGGAAAAAAATGTCAATCAATGCATTTTATTTTTATTTATTTAAAGTTTTAGAATAAAAAACAAATATAAATAATTAATAAGGTCAAATCAAAGAGGGTTTCTCTGTTTGATGGAAAAACATACACGCTCAATAAATACATATACGTATATGGACAATGGACATTGGACATGTAGTGCATTTTTAGAAAAAATGTTTATGAGTACTACTATGTAGTTTGACTCAAGAAAATCACTAATTTATAATAATATAATTTATATATTTATAATAATATAATAGCTTCAGGTTTGGCTTAAATTTTACTTGCGTTATATTCAAAAAAAGTTTAGGGGTATGCGAACCCCAGTGTCTCTTAAAAAATTTACTGTGCACATGTATATAATTTTATTTATTTGGAGCAGTGGCGCGAGGCAAAGAGCTCTTAATTTCCAGACAAATTGCATAGGGCTTAGTAATGCCTATTTGTCCATTTTAAATAATGATGATGCCCAAATTTAGTCGGCATATGGAGTGTATTGAATGGCTAATTTGATCATCTTTGACATCCCGTTTGTAATAAAAAATGTATTTTATTAAATGATAATTATATTATTAGAGAAATTTGTTAAATTTAAATATATTTTGTGTCAGGCCAGTCACATAGGGGTCTTAGATAGATCGTTAGCCTGCCATTATTTTTGTTAAAAATTGTTATTTTCGCTTTTGAGACTTCACCATATTAAGGAGGTTCTTTCGCGACAATCCACACAAAAAGTTTTAGCCTTCGTAACCACTCTATAAATATGAAAGGAACTAAAATTTTAGATTATGTTTTTTTAACGTGACTGTACTTCCCACACTACGAAATCTCTATATGGATACACACATACTTGCCGGATCGTTTCCAAGCCATTGTGCTTATATCCCCTCCACTAAAAATAATTGCCCAAATATGTTTGTTTTTTGTTTTTTATCAAAACTACGTGGTAAATAATTTCAATTTTTTTTTAAGTTACTCCGAATATATTATTCTAACAAATATTAGTTTTTCATCAAGATGGTGAAAGTCCTTCAACGAAAAAAAAATAATGATCATATCCCCACCCTTTCCCTATCTACCCTATGTAAAAATGTCATTTTTAATTGCAATTATTTCATGTTTGGTGTGGTAAATCGTCTTCAAATTTTAACAGTATGTGTATTATGCTTTTAATGACTTATATTTCAAGTTTCAAAGACTTCTTGAATTTTTACATTTATGAAAGAACTACCTTAAATAGTGAGCATACCTACTATGTTCACATTTTATGTTATATAGTTTTGTGTTTGATAATACATAACATCTCTGTCTGGACTCAATGTATTGAGTTTGCAAATATTGTAAGAACTAATTTTTTATAATTTATTATGTTTTTGTAATTATATTCATATATTTCATGCTCATTACAGCTCATTAGAACTGAAGATGGCCTTATCTAATTAAAACCGAAATTGTTTTCTATAATTGGGAGTTTTTTATTCGACAGAGGCTTCCTTTACTGGCTGAATTCCTCTTTTTTAATTTATTGATTTAATTTAATGTTCTTGTCTTCGTTTCTTAGTCCAGTCAATAAGCCAATTCTAGGTGAATATTTTGTAATTAATTTAAGAAAGAGAAATTTTTAGTACAAACCCATCACGTTGAAGTTTCACTTGACAGAAATCTGTCAAAACATCTGCAGCTAACAATCGTACATTATGCATTTGTTTCATCTGCGATCCTAAATGAATAGTAAAACTTTCTTCAAGTCGTGGTGATTGATCTTCGATCTGGGATGACATGGCTGGAGTGTGAAACATTCGCAGTGGAGACATTGGAGAATTCCTATTTGATTAGGGAAATTCATTATTAATAATTATTATTAAATTTATTTACATCTTATGATAAATAAGTCGATTATCTTTAAAACTAAAACAAGGGCATTATAAATATGTAGTTTATTAGTTATTATATGAAAAAATTACTACAAATACAGGGTTTATATTTATTGTATAGTAATAAAAATGAATAAACATGAGTAATATCAAAATGTGAAAAAACACGAGGGTTTATTCTATTGAATCCGAGTCATGGATAGTTTTCACTGCATGTCAGAATGGTATTTAATATCTTGAGGATTTAAAAGGGCTAAAAAGTAATCAGGACCAATGGCTGATCTTTGAGACGAAACTGGCATATATTAATCGTATAAAAAAATCTTCAATCACAGATTTGAATCATGGTCACGTGATACTAAACATATCTACCTTTTAGTTTAAATAGAAATCGGTAAGTGCTTCGAATTGTGAAAATTTACGAAAGAAGAGTAAAGCGGCGAAGTGCGATTGGTACTCGCATAGGGTTTCGTACCTAATATGTAATATACAGGGTGTTTCAGGAGGAATAGTAAATATTTTAAGAGGTGGTAGTATAGACGAATTGCAATAAAAAAATGCCATATAACATGTATCCAATTTTTATCGTATACAGAGTTACAGCTGAGTTCAATGCATTTTCGTTTGGTGCCTTGGTACACCGGTTGCTATGGGCGTATTTATGGAATGTCAACAGTAGAGTGTTGATGTTCAAGTTGTGAAGTTATGCTTTAGTTTACATTGATGATTTGTTGGCCATGTCTACTGTACTGTAGCGTGTAAACACGTATTTACATATGCTGAGTATGCCTGAGTATATTGGGTTACATACTAACAGCTGTATCTCTGTACTCAATAAAAATTGCACACATGTTATATGGCATTTTTTATTGCAATTCGTCTATACTACCACCTCCTAAAATAGATACTATTCCTCCTGAAACACCCTATATATTGTACAGATGAGAATTAACAAAATCTTGTTTAAAACTAATTTAAGAACTTTTAATTGATTGAAAATTAATGAATAGTATTTTTTAAAAACTGCTACTCTAGGCAAATAACAATGATAAATAAGCTCAGGTACAGGGATGAAGCCAAATTGTATAAAACATTCAAATCATTTGTAATTTAGCATTAAGAAAAAAGTTGAAAAAATTCCTGACACTTATCTATATATATAAAATTAAGGTTTTGTCTGTACATTGCTCCAAATCACGCCAAATTTTGGTTGCACACGTTTCAAGCAAAGTTATGAACGAAAACACCCTCAACGAAATTCCCGTCTGTCTGTTTCACTGGTTTCCGAAAAGTTGCTCACGATTCACGTAAAAACGGCTGAAGGGATTATAATGAAATTTCATATTTACATCAGATGTCTTCTAACTTACGTTTTTAGCTATATAACGTTTTGATGGTGGGGTGAAAAAATGTAAATTCTTGCCCTTGGAGCAAACTCAACCAAATTTTGTATACATAATCTCTGGGCCTCTAGAGAGCTAGAAATTCAAAAACTAACCACCCAAAATGGGGGGAGGGTCAAAAAATGAAAAAAATTTATCTTGGACCAAACTCAGCCAAATTTTGTATGCATAATCTGTGGGTCACTAGAAGGCTATAAATGCAAAAACTGGGTGCGGAGGGTGGGTGCGGGGGTGGAATGGAGTGGGAATGGGTTAGGGTATGGGGTGCGCGGGGTGGATTGGGGGTGGTGTGAGGGAATGAGGCGAAGTAGGGTGTGGGTGCAGGGGGTGGTGCGTGGTGGAGTCCAGGGGGCTAGGCGGGGGTGTGGTACGCAGGGTTGAAGGGCACGGGATGGGGTCCGGGGTGAATGGGGTGCGGGGTTGGACACGGGTACATGGCGCGGGGGGTGGGGGTGAGGGGTGGGGTTCGTGGGTTAGGGTGCGGGTGGAGTGTTGGGGCGGGGGTTGGGCATGGTCCGGGGGTGGGGGTGAGGTTCGTGGGCTGGGGGTCCAGGGGGCGTGCCGAAGGCGGGCCTTGCAGCTAGTCCATAATAAAAACAAAACAAATCCTCAAATAAGCGAATTTGAATTTATAACGATAAAAAAACATGTTTATATCAAAATTAAATAGAATTGTTCGTGAATATAAAAATATCAAAATTAAAGCGAATTCTTGGTGAAATTATAATTATATTCTTGCTATCAGAGTTAAAAAAATTATTATCTATGAGAACATTTATTTAAATAAAAATGTCTACAAATCCAATGAGGGCCGTGTATAAACGAGGTTTTACTGTAGGGCGAAAATATACTTATTAAAGATTTACAACTCCATCCTATGCTAGGGTGCCATTCCTCGGGTCTTAAAAGAAATATAAACATTTATAAATAATGGAGCATCCTATCAACCTATTTCTTTACTCTCTTGAATACTCAAAACATTTGAGAAGATACTTAAAATATGCCTAGAGTGGATTGAAACCAGAAACATTCATTCTAGTACCAATTTGGATATTAAATTTAATATAATAATAATTATTTTGATTATTTATGTCCATCGATTAGATTAATAAGTTGTTGTAGGGAAATAAGGACAATAGCTTATGCAAATAATTTTATTTTTTGCCAACGTTTCGTCAACTTTGTTGACTACCTCAGGGCTCAAACAAATTAACTTCTTTGCATATTTGTCATTCTATTAATATTCATTCTTAGCAAACACATAAGGCCAGTCATCGAACAAAAATATTGATAAAATGACAAATTTACAAAGTTAATTTGTTTGAGCCTGAGGAAGTCAACAAAGTTGACGAAACGTTGGCAAAAATAAAATTATTTGCATAAGCTATTGTCCTTATTTCCCTACAACTACTTATTTATAATAATAATAATATTTTGGCAAATGTAGCCCTAAGCCCGAGAAGGGAAGGGTAAGGATGAAATAGATAAATAGATAGATGAGTAAAATAATATTTTACACTGGTGTTGTTAGGGTGAGATTCGTTTGATGATCCTCAAGCATTCGCATTAACCAGCCTTGGTATTCTCTTCTTTGACTTTGTTTACGGGCATCCACTTCGCTATTCCAACGACCTTGTAATAAATTTTGGTCCTCGAAATGACGAGCAGCTAACCGATTAATTTCTTCTTCTGTACATTCCACTTCATCCATAGCTTTGACAGCAGAGGCCATTTCGGAAGTTTGTCTAAAATAAATAATAAAATATAACATCACTTTAATGTAATAAATCTAAAGAGCATTTTTTTCATTTCTATCCTTTTCAGATCTAATCGATTTGGAATAATGGGTGAAGTCATATTAAGGTTTGAACAAAGGACATTTTTCATAGAACGAAATTGAAAGTTTGAAAAAGCAACTGAAATACATAGTTTATGTTTTGCCCTAGCTACGGGGGCCAAGCACTAACTACTGTTTTAGAACACCACAAAAACCTTTATTTAATTCAAATTGCTCAAAATTGAAAAGGAGGGAAAATTATGCGAGTGTGAAAGTGCCTTTTTGGAGGGAATCCGCTTTATCTATTTAGAACACTTACTTTTCAGTTAATTGAGTTACTTTATCGTCCCTATGACCAATCAGATCTTGAACAGCAAGTGCATAGCCTTGTTCCACATGAAGAATAGTTTCTAAAGCAGGCGAATGAACTAATTTATGATAAGCGGCGGCGAACAGTTCGACATCTGATGCTCCACGAGGTTCTGAATGTTCAATAGTTTCCTAAAAAATCAAATTAAAATAAATGATATTATTTTATAACACATACAAACGTCTGGTAGCTAAGAAATGTTTTATCAAAACCGAAGGGCAAAGAGCTCTTAATTTCCATTCAGATTGCATAGGGGTAAGTAATGACCATTTTAAATAATGATAATGCCCAAATATAGCCGACATATTGAGCGTAGCATTTTGAATGGCTAATTTGTAATAAAAAATGTATTTTATTAAATGATAAATATATTTTTAGAGAAATCTGTTAAATTTAAATATATTATGTTATATCACTCGTATCCATATTAAAATTCATAGAAGGAATCGTAGGGAACTGGATAAAGAGTTTAAATTAAAACACACGAGCTTTTATTAATTAAGCCAGACATTTCATCAATTTATTTTAACTTCCTCAGTGGCTCATTTCATCACTCCTTGTCAAAACAATTTTTACTAAAAGACAAAACATCATATATCTACGCTCTCTCCCTAAGAATTTGTATAATGGATTTGGCCTCCATCCTAATAGGGTGCCTAAGGCAATTAGGGAAATTACATTGTCTTACGAGTGAATATTTTATCTTGTGTCACTTTTTTCTCTCATTGTGGTGTATATAGTGTTTTACTTTGTGCGACGAACATGTGAGAATTTATTTCATCGTTATTTATTGCCATACATTTGTACATATTGTATCACTTTTTATCTCATTGTATTGTATAGTGTTTTACTTTGTGCGACCAACATGTAAAAATTTATTTTATCGGAATTTGTTTTCTATTGCCATGCATTTGTATCACTTTTTATTATTATTTGATATGCTCTCTCGTTGTGATGTATAATATGGTGTTTTACTTTGTGTGACCAACATTTAGAAATTTATTTAATCTATATATTTATTCTCAATTGCCATTCTGTCCATTGTATCTCGCTGTTTAATTGTGGTGTGGATGATGTTTGTGTATTTGTACAACCAGCTTGTTAAGGCCTTTGCCGTTGATAATTAAATAAATAAATATATTTATTACTCTTTCTTTTAAAAACTGTTTTAACAAAGAGTGATGAAATGAGCCACTTAGGAAGTCAAAATAAATTGATGCAACGTCTGGCTTATTTAATAAAACCTCTGCGTTTTAATTTAAAATCTTTATCCAGTTCCCTACGATTCCTTCTATGAATTTTAAATATATTTTGTGTTAGGTCAATTACATGTTGGCTTGTGAGATTTCTGCTTTATGCAATCCTATTAGATAGATCGTTAGTCTGCTGTTATTAACTAGTTTTGTTAAAAATATTATTCGCTTTTGAGACTTCGCCATATTAACTGTGAGTAGTGAGCATACCAACCTATATACACATTTTTTATATGTTATATATAATTTTATGTTCGATAATACATAACAACTCTGTATGCACTCATTGTTTAACAAATGTATTGAGTTTGGAAATATTGTAAGAACTATTTTTTTATAATTTATTATGTTTTTGTATTTATATTCATACATTTTATGCTCATTTCAGGTCATAAAAACTGAAGATGATCTTATCTAATTTAAGCCGAAACGTTTTCTATTTTTTTTTTTTTTTTTTTAATGCAATCGAATGCAAGAAGGGGTGCACCAGTAAAGATGTAGCCCCTATGGATCTCGAAAGACCCTTGCATTACCGAAGAGAAGGGAAAGTTGATTAAGAGAGAGGATGTAGACGCAGGTGTCTATGCACCCTGGTTTTGAAGGTTTGAAGATCATAGGTGCTGGGAAAGATAGAGGCTGGGAGAGAGTTCCAGTTCCTTGAAGTCATGGGGATATATGTATTCGCGAATGAAGTGGTCCGGCACTTTTCCAATTTGACAGCGAAAGAGTGTTGGGAGTCGGCAAAACGTGTGCTGCGTGCAAAGCATGCTTTGGGGGGAATTATTGATTTTATCTCGTCAGAGCACCTGCCGTGATAGTATCTATAGAAGAGGGAAAGGGCAGAGACATCTCTTCGATGAGCTAGCGAGTCGAGGGAGTCGGTGAGGGTAGAATCGTCAATTAGCCTGACGGCTCGTTTCTGAATTGCATCAAGGGTAGCAAGAGAATATTTTGAGGCTCCTCTCCATAGATGAGAGCCGTATTCGAGACAGGGGCGGATTTGGGCCTTGTAGATGGTGAGAAGTTGTGGGGGTTTGTAAAATCGCTTGGACCTGAATAAGAAGCCAATCTTCCTTGCTGCAGATTTCGCCACAGAGGAGATGTGTTCATTCCAAGACAGGTCAGATGCGACAGAGACGCCCAACATGGATAGGCTGTCACACATTTTCAGGGTATTCGAATCGAAGTGAATATCAGGGAAATCTCTATTTTCGCGCCTAGAAATTAGACAACATTGAGTCTTATTTGAATTAAAGTTAACTAAATTTTGAGAGCCCCATTTATTCAGTTTGTCTAAGTCGAGAGTAATTGAGGAGGCAATATTGATTCGATTATTTGGGAGAGAGGGTTTGCCGTGTAGAGTGCTATCGTCGGCGTAACAATGAGTGGGGTTTGCCGTTTGATCAATAAGGTCGTTTATATAAATAAGGAAGAGTGTGGAGGAGATTACAGAGCCTTGGGGAACACCAGAGTTTGTGGAGAACGATTCAGATGATGTTCCATCCACCACAACTTTTATACTTCGGTTTGTCAGAAAGCTTTCTATCCATTTGCGAAGTGTTGGTGTGAATCCAAAGGCTGGTAGTTTGGCAAGAAGATTTTTGTGCCAAACCTGGTCAAAAGCTTTGGAGATATCAAGGGCTACAGCGAGGGTTTCTTTTCCGGCCTCTAGAGTATTGTTCAAGGTGTGGGTGACATAGGTTAAGATGTCGCCTGTGGAACGATTTTGTCTGAATCCATATTGTCTATCGTGAATTAATTTATTGTTTTCTAAGTGATGAATCACATGTTGGTTTATGACTAATTCCATTAATTTGGAAAGAACAGAGGTGATCGAGATAGGCCTGTAATTAGAGATTTGTGATGTGTCTCCTTTTTTAGGAATAGGTGTGACTCTGGCTATTTTCCAGCTTTTGGGGAATACGCCCGACTCGTAAGAGAGTTGGAATAGCTTGGATAAGATAGGGGCAAGTTCAGGGGCGCATTTTTTAATGAGAATTGGTGGGATGTTATCTGGGCCAGCGGCGGATTTGGAATTTAATTTATTAATGGCTTTTATGATTATTTGGGGCCTGAAAATTATTTTGCCCATGAGGTTGGTTTGGGGGTATAAGTGGGCGGGTTAAGCCCTTTGTCATCTAAAGTGGAGTTAGTTGCGAAATAGGATGCTAGTGATTCGGCTTTTTCAGCGGGGGTCGTGGCTACTGAACCATTTGGGTGAAAGAGGGGCGGAAGTGAGGGGGACGCGAAATTTCTATTTATTGCCTTATGTAACGAGAAAAAGGCCCGTTTTCCATTGGGGCAAGATGCGAGACGGTCTGCTATCCTCTGGTCGAATGATTTCTTTGCCTCAGAGATGATTTTTTTGCATGAGCTTCGCGATTTGGTAAATGCAACTCGGTCACATTCTAGCCGTGAATTATTATTGGGAGTTTTTTATTAGACAGAGGCTTCCTTTACTGGGTGAATTCTTGTCTTTTTTAATTTATAAATTTTCATCGAAATTATTTGGATTTTTGATTAATAATATTTAAAGAATTAATGATGATGTACCATCTACCATATGAGATTATAATTATATAAGTATAAATGTAAGACATGGTTTCAATAAATTTAAAATGATTTTTTACCGAGAGTAGAAGAATTTTACAATTTATAAAGAATAAATCAATGACTGTCTTCTGCTTGAAGAAACTAAGTTTACTTAAATAATTATTATAAATATATAAACGAATTAAAATTTCAAATTACTGAGAGTAAAAAAACCAAGGTTTCACAAGAAAATCATGGAGAATTGTCTTTTATTGATTCTTAGTTTTTATAAGTTTTTATTAAATGTCGGAAAAGTCTTTTTCACCACTTTGGTACAATTCTTAAGAGGGTGAATACAAGTCTTCTGATATATAATAAAAATCATTCATATCAACTCGGATTTTGTAGCAGACAATCTCTTGTAATTTTCTTTAGAAATATAAATATATAGTACCTGGCCACCGAGCGATGCTCGGTAAATTTTTGCATAAGTTAAAAGCTATATATTAATCCCCGCCCCCCACCACCCCCACCCTTGAAACCACTTCCCTGCCTCAGCCATTCACCCCCGCTCCCTCACCCAGTTTTTGCATTTCTAGCTTTGTAGTGGCCAACAGATTATGTTTTATAGGTATAGGTATATAAAAAATACCGTATAATTATTTTTTTTAATTAAATAACAATTTTTGAGTTCATCAATTAAATTGCAAAATTCTAATATAGAAGAATATGTTTGTGGGATTTAAAACTCGATTTTTAATCAATTAAATTGCCTTTTCTTTTAATATATATAATAATATTTGTAATGATCTATTAGTGGGTTTTAAAATTAAAAAAACAATTAATTATTAAAAGAAAATTGAATAAAAATGTAAATATCCATTTTTATCGAGACAACCACCTGTGATAGTCCAAGAGCCCATGACCCATTTTTCATGAAGTGTTTGATTCAAGTAGATATTTCACCTAGAGGTATTAATAGCATAGATGAGTAGGGAATCGGCTGTTTTTTTGATCTACCTGGGTACTGCTGCTACTGCGCATAGGAGAAAGCTGTAAAAAAATGTTCGCCAAAAAAAAGTGTTTGATTCAAAATCCAACAAATACTATTCGACAGTTAAGTTGATTTAAATTAAAAATTAACTAAGCCAGACACTTTTAGGGGGGGGGCAACACTGAGCCAGACAACCCTTAAGTTGCTTTTTTCAAATAACAAAAATGCAACTTTAGGGTTGTCTGGCTCAGTGTTGCCCCCCTAAAAGTGTCTGGCTTAGTTCATTTTTAATTTAAAATCAACTTAACTGTCGCATAGTATTTGTTGGATTTTGAATCAAACACTTTTTTTGGCGAACATTTTTTTACAACTTTATCCTATGCGCAGTAGCAGCAGTACCCAGGTAGATAAAAAAAACAGCCGATTCCCCACTCATTTATGCTATTAATACCTCTAGGTGAAATATCTACTTGAATCAAACACTTCATGAAAATGGGTCGTGGGCTCTCCGACTATGAATAATAATTTCAATTAACAAAAATGCCATCAAAAACAACTTAGCCGAAGATGAGACCGTGACAGATCGAATTGTCAACCCCCCCCCCCTAACCCATGAATTTCATCCAAATCGTTAGAGCCATTTTCGAGAACCTGACTGGATATATATAGATACAAGATTTGCTCGTTTAATATAATAAGATAAGATAAGATATATGTAAATATTTGTCTTGATCTGAAGTTTAATATAAATATATCACAGAAATATCCAAAGTATTTCTTCTTCTAATTGAATTGAATTGATTTTATAGAGAAAGATATCAAAGTACAGGATTAGACTTTCCTTGAAGGAAAATATTTCGAAACTACGATCTCAAATCAATATATATACCTATATTTATTTATCTATCTACTCTTATTAAACGAGCAAAAATTGTATATATATTTATATCTTAGTTCTATTTTGAAAACGGCTCTACCGATTTTGATGAAACCAACTCTATTAACAAGTTTTGAGGATGAGAAAACGATCTGGCTAGGCCTGAACCTCGACAAATTACATCTTAAATGATCTTTTTCTTAATTAAAGTAATTATTGATAGAAGAAAATCTCAATAAAAAAGTTTGTTTACATTTTTTTCAATTATCTTTTATTTAATTGGTTTTTTAATTTTCAAACCCACGAATACTTTATAGCAAATATTATTATATTATATTAAAAATAGAATTTTTTTTTAATTAACAGGTGTCAAAATCATAACATCACAGGTGGATTCATAACAAAACAGGTGTGTTTACAAATAAAGTGGTTGAAATGGCTTTTTTTTATATAACTTGGAAACAAATCTTATTTAATTTTGTGTTTTTATTTCAGATCCTATACGATTATTTTTTTTATTATTATAACTAGCTATAAATACAACAGCTCGGAAACTTTTTGCTTCAGTTAAAAGTTATATTAATATTATATTTAATTTGAAATTCTGATAAATACCACTGTACCTATGCAAAAACTGGGTGCGGGGTTTTAGAGGGAGGAGGTTCGGTGGGGGGTAATTTTATCAGAATTTTAAATTAAAAATAATATTAATATATAACTTTTAACTGAAGTAAAAAGTTATAAAAAGTTACCGTGCATCGCTCGGTTGCTCCAGATACTAATTTATTATAGATGTAAACTTAGTGACTTATACAAGCAGAAGACACAATCTTGTTTTTTTACATAGATTCTAGTTAATTTTCTTTTTAATATTAATTTCGTGAAATCAATACGCTATTTTTGAGGAAAAAATATTTATTTTACTATAAAAAGTACCTATATTTAAAAAGTTTTTATAAATGGATATGAAATGTAAAGTTTTTCAAACTATTAAATTAAATAAATCTTATTTTTTATTTTTTCAATCTGGTTGTATACAGTGGTACCTTGAGATACGAATGTTTTGAGATACAACATGAAATATTCTAAAATTTATACCTCGACATACAACGAAAAATTTGAGATACGAATTTGCGATGTGCCTTATTTGATGATAGGTGTCTCACATTCTTTCGTAACATTTTAAAAAGAAGACAGAAACAGACCTCTCTTGATCGTTACCTTATGAAGGTCTCACGCAGTGAAAGTCAGGAAAGTCAGGCCAAAAAGGCCTGACGTTAAAGTGATGATTAATAAACATTGTGTGTTATTAATATATTAATAAACAAATTAATAAACATTATGTGTATTATTACTCGTTGATCTATATACAAATTGTGTATATTATGTGTAATTTAACTGTGTTTTGGGTTAGTTTCATATCGCTAGAACGCATTAATATATATATTACATTATTTTAAATGGGAAAAATTGCTTTGAGATACGATTTTTTTGACATACGACGATGATCACAGAACGAATTAAATTCGTATCTCAAGGTACCACTGTATTAATTTAAAATCATTCACTCAATTTTTTACAAATTTAATTATTTAAACAAATGTTTGGAATCCTAGTTTACTCATTTTCAGTGACTTAGCACAATTTTTAATTTTAATATTGTTAAAAATTATTACACTCTTAATCTTTCTTCTTCATCGATAAAAATGTGGACATAAAGTAAAATCATAGAGTAATATAGAGTGGAAGGATCCATAAGGAGCCAATGTATTTTAGTGTATACGAGTTACAGAACTCTCTGGCGAGACCAGGGCGAAACCACTGGGCAATAAAATGACGGAAACCGCTCTCTTCGGGGCAAATTTTGGTGACATTATCAAGAGTAAAAAATGCGCTTATATAATATATATATATATAACATAAAGGGTATGTATCTTTTATCTATGACAAAGGCTTTGAATGTTCTATAATCTATGGATAGCTCTTAAGAACTAAGAGTTTTCGCCTTGCAGTCGCTAGAGAGCGCTTTTTCGATTTACGGCATCCTTCCACTCTATATTACTCTATGAGTAAAATGTTTATAATTTTATCGATGAAGAAGATCAATTAATAATAAACAAAGAATTAAATATAAAATTAGAAATAAATGACTAGATAAATTCAAAGAAAATGGATTTTACATTGGTAAATGCTTTATCCCAGCTTTGTATAAGTTCAGCTTCATCAATTTTGCCAGAAATCAAATTTTGTAAATATTTCTCCGCTTCAAGTTCATTAAAATTATTAGTTTCTTGATTGACGAATTCTGAGAGTGCCGTTAATAGATCTAAAAAAAGATTAAAAATAATATAATATATTAAGTTGTGGAATTATATCTTAAGAATATAATTATTCCGAAAATTATGACGTGGAGACGTAAATTATGAATAAATTATTATTATTATTATTATATGAAGAACACTTGTTTTAATTTTCGGGCATCATCAGACTCAACTAATACAAGAATTTTTGTCCTTTCACATGTTTTACATAATAGAGTTGCTTAACAAGAGTATACAATGGCTATGGATGGTTAGTCTTAATATTAAAATAGAGATTTATTTATTTAGTCATAAGTTTCGTGTATTTGATTCGATCGCGAATCGAATGCAGATGATTTTTGTCAAATATTAAGTGAAAATAATATCCGAATTTATATATTTTTAACTTGAAATGGTGAAGTTAATTTTTTCATTAATATATCAAAGAATAATTAACACATTAACGAGAATTGTTTTTGATCGCGCTTTTTTAAACAAGATATATATCGCAAGACTACTGCTGGTTGAAGCTATTGGAGTCTGCTGAGTCTTAAGTCTGGACCAAGAGAGATGCTGGATTATAGCCAAATGGATCACATCTTTTTCATTCTCTCTTGGTCCAGACTTAAGACTCAGCAGACTCCAATAGCTTCAACCAGCAGTAGTCTCGCAGTGTACATATATCTTGTTTAAAAAGCGCGATCAAAAACAATCCTCGTTAATGTGTTAATTATTCTTTGATATATTAATGAGAAAATTAACTTCATTATTTATTTAGTACATATACTGGTAGAAGTCAATTTATAAGGTTATCTAAAAAAATTATTTATGTAATATTAATTAATAATAGTCAATTGAAGATTGAATGGAACACAGTCCAAAGATAAATAAAAAGATGATTCCCAAAAAAAGAAGACGTAATGGAAACTTTTCCTTTTTCACTTTTGAACCGATGTTTCGGAGGATTTTCTCTACTTATTCAAGGTTCAAAGTGTCGATAAAGAAATCATTTAACAAGTTTCCTTCTCGTCTCCTTTATCAGTGCTCGTTGTAGATATTTTCTATATTTATACTCTTAAAAAAGAATTCTAATATGTACATATCTATAGAAATAAAATGTTTTGTAAATGTTGAGCCAGAAGACCAAAAATTAAAAGACGAAACGTTGCTTAAATTTTTTGAAATTAAATCGAGGCCAATAATACATAGAGGTAGGATCCTAATTTACAATTCGCTCTCGATTCAGACTTGTTCACAAGAACTGAACCTGATTATGAATCAAATTTGTTTTGAATCAAATAATGTGACCACTAAATTTGGAGAAAGTTCTTTAAAAAATTTATATTTTATAAGCGCAACGTGAAGTAGGATTCAACCTAGATCAGATTGAATAGATACATATATATGTTGCAGTAAAAACACGTTTTTAGTAAGAACGCGTTTCACTGAATACCTTTGAGGCAACTAAATTTACTGATGTTGGTTGAGTTTGGTCCAAAGTTCTAGAATCTTCATTTTTGACCTTCCGCCTCATTTTGTATGTTTATTTTTAAAAATTTTATACGAAAATGTCAAAAATAGTAATTTTTGACATTTTTGTTTTAAAATTTTCAAAAAAAAACACCCAATATGAGGCGGAAGGTCAAAAATGAAGATTCTAGACCTTTAAACCAAACTCAGCCAACAACAGTAAATTCTAGTTGCCACAAAGGTTTTCAGTGAAACGCGTTTTACTAGTAAGAACGCGTTCTTACTAAAAAACGGGATTTTACTGCAACATATATATAAAAAATAATAATAAATAAAGTCTATCTTTATTGTTGTTTCAATAGAGTTGAGAAATATAACTTTAATTATTATTATCATTTTCGTCCATACTGTGTATTAATTCGAAGTTTTTGTGTATTTTTTATTTTTCAACCAATGTTTCATCGACTTCTTCAGATGTAACTATTTGAAACCCTGAAGAATTCGGCAAAGTCGACGAAACGTTGGTTGAAATATAGAAAAATCACACAACAAAACTTGTCCTTAATTCCCATTATAAACCTCTTCGAATTATAACTATAATAATTTCAAGATCTATCAAACATTCAATAAATATTAAACTAAAAAGGATCTTTTCATGGTAAATAAATTTTGTCCTAATAGCAACCGTAATTTTAAATTGGGCACAAGTTCAAAACTGATAATCCAACAGATGGCTTTACAAGTGAATCAGAATTTGCTAAATAGCCCTTTCTTACTTTTTTGCAAAAAATAAATTGTTGTGAATTCATAATTCTTGTATTTTGATACAGATTTTATATTAAAATAATACAAGAGGTTCAGACAGATAAAAAAGCCTTTGAGAATCGTTTTACTATAAAATAACATAGGGCTGGAATTTTAGCAATGACCGATTCAATTGTATCCTTGACGGATGCTGTGGTGGTTAAGTTGTTTTGTTTGAAAGAAAAGTTTAAGCTGAAAGAACCTAGATTGAACATCTTTAATAAAAAATCTCATGAGAATGCAAGAGGTTTTGAGAGGTGACTGTGGGTCAGTGGTTAGAGTGTCGGTCCGCTGGCCTGAATTATGCTGGTTCGAGACTGAGTCTCGGCAGATATTTGCATTCGCCTCCTCTTGGAAAGCAATGGCAACCTACCAAGAGTATAATTGCCTAGTAACCTCTCCAAACTAGCCGTTCGGAACCGGCGTTAAAAACTAGGTCCCGTATATCTGTGTAAAAACAGCTAAACACACTCAGCACAGGTATATGTGGAGAAGAGTCGAAACGTCAGGGAGACCTCACATAGCACTTAAAGAAGAATAGGTGTTGAAACTTCATCTATTCGAGATTTTTTCATTAAAAATGTTCATTCTAGAGTGTTTCATGCTAAGCTTTTCTTTCGATAATAAAGAAATTAATAAGCAGTGCTATTAGATTATAAAAAGCTTACAATTTTATTTTTATTATACAAATATTTTTGTAATGTAAAAATAAGAGCTCCTGAGTTCATACTCGACTTGTTAATATTTAACCCAAATCACTAAAAATCATAAATCTATTAATTCTCCAAAGAAAATCACCCATCTGGATCAGTGGGTCACAATTTGTTCTAATACTTAGGCAACTAATAAATTTTTTTGCAACGATATTTTCTCTGGAGACGGACTGGTAAAACTTTTAATTGAAAGTAATGAATGCCAGCCCAGGGGTAGTGAGGAAAGAAAAATTTAACACATATCAAATAAGGTGTAATTTATTGGATTCTTTCCTCCTTCTTCAGGGTTTCAAGGGGCCAATGAAGGAAACAAATAAAATGCTTCCTTCCTCTTTCCATCAGTGTTTAAAAAAATTTTCTTCCTTTTTAATAAACTTTTTTTTAATAAAATTTATGCCGTGTTCTATTTGAAAAAATTGAGTTTTAACAACTTTTTGATTTTCAGAAATAAACGATTATTATGGTCAAATTTGAATTTTTATGATTAAGTAAGATTCTTTAAAGTCTAATTAAGAGTTCTGATTGATCACATTAATTCTACAAACAATAGTTTAAATATTATTAATTTTTAAAGATGAACGCTAAATTGGTAGATTTTACAAACTATCTAAAATAACTCAGATTTTATAAATTTTAGATATCAAGTATATTATACAAAATCATCTTAGTTTTTAGCACCTAATCTAATGATGCAAAAATATTTGGGGAGTTCCATAGAAAATAAGAAAGTGTCCAAAAGTTCTTTTTAAAAATAGCATATTCCAAAACATAAATATGTCAAAGATCAAAATTTTCTCTAACTCCTTCCATGAAAACTTTTAATGAACCAGTTCTGTGGAACACCCCGTATAATTTATTTATTAGATCAAGAAGAGGACAATTTCATTGATTTGTTATTTTCTTATCAAATCCCTTAACTGAAGGTAATTTAGATTTTTATCAAGAAAATCTTCGAATGTAAAATAAGTCTTTTCCCTTTTACAAATCACTATTCTCTACTGCTATAATGACTTGAGACTTCACATACAAATAAATATCTCCAAGTTATGGGTCAAAATAAAAACTATTCAGTTTCAATTAATTTAATTTATTAAAACAATATTTTTTTTTAGTATTATTAAACTCGAATACAAAAAGAGTAATTAATTATATATTTGTTAAACAAAATAGTTGGTTTTAGATGAATTTTGACTCTACAGAAGAGCTAACAATGTTAAATTTAATAATGAGTTTGGTTCTAAATTAGTCTGAGTATCCGTAATGAACTAATAAGAATTAGTCGTTCCTTTTATACAGGATGTATGAATAATGTGCTTTTTCACGGGCTCCTTGAAAAGTGTATTGGTCATCCATTTTTATTTCCTGTAGCCCCCTTTAAAAATCCAATGACCCCTGTTAAGAACACTGGTATAGATGACAAATGTAAAATAATTGCTGTAAGCTTTCAGTTTTGAAATGATGAGAATTTGAAATTTCCTTTGCTATTAGGACCATAGAGTAATATAGAGTGAAAGGTCTAGTCCAGTCGCTAGAGAGCGCTTTTTCTATATACGGTAGCCTTCCACTCTATATTACTCTATGATTAGGACATACTATATAAATAAAAAAGTAAATTTATATAATATATGAATAACCGTTAAAAAAAGTCTTACCATTTTCTATATATATAGGTAATTTAAAGGAACTCATGAGTCTGTGAGTAAATTCAATAACACATCCAGAAAAGGGGATTTGTAAAGGAATCTGTAATTTATATTCTTGTTTTGTTGTACAAGTTGGAAAAGTAAAGATGAACATTTTTTCCACCAAGTTTGAAAACATGTTGAAAGTTTTAATTTATATATTTTATTTAATCTAGATCGTTTTCAAGACCGTCTATCAATTCATCGTCTTTGACATTACCGTTTATCTTGAAAATTTCATTAAAACGTTCAACTACCAATTCAGTTTTTTTAAATTGTTTTACACCTAGATCTGGTTGATAATTTGCTGGCCATTCAATTAATAATAAAACCATCGATTTTTTAGCAGATTCTAGTACACGATTTTGTGCTATAATTTTATTAAAATTACTTCCCGGAAATAATTGAGGATATTTTTCTTTTAATTTTCCTTTTAATTCGATGAATACGACATAAGGTGCATGCGTATAGGCTTTTTTTTTATATAGCACAAAATTTCCGCCGTATTTAGAACAAGGTTTTACAAACCAACCAGCTTCGGCATAATGGTCGTAAGCAGCGTATAAAAATATAAATTGTAAATCAAGATCACGGAATATTTTCCACAATTGTCCTGTTCTTAATAAAACATCATCGTCATTATAAACTTGAAGAATATTTTCAACCACGAGATAGAAAGCTTCTTCTGGTGTTAGAATTAATTTTTCTACTTTATAATCTATATAAATATTAGATTCAATTCCATTTTTCTTTTCTAAATTTTCTTCCGGATGAATATGAGCCCGATTTAATCCAAATGAGCCATATCTTCCTAGATTTCGGAGAGCATTTATTTCATTAAGATTAGTTAATATCACACTTGAGCCGAAGAGAAATCCTTTGAATGGGGGTTGAACCGATTCGCTGGTTTCAGTAGTTTCAATATTAGGCTTTTTAGAATTTCGAATAATCATAATAAATCTGAAAACAAAAATTAAATATTAGATATAAATAAATTATAAGCACAAGATTAAATGAGAGCATATAAAAAATGTGGATATTTGTAGTGGTTCTGGGTATAGATTAATATACAGTGGAAGGCTCCTTAAGGAGCCAATGTATTTTAGCGTATACGAGTTACAGAGCTCTCTGGCGAGACAAGGACAAAACCATTGGGCAATAAAATGGGGAAACTGCTCTTTTCGAGGCAAATTTTGGTGACATTATCAAGAGTAAAAAATACGCTTATATATATTTAACATAAAGGTTATGTATCTTTTATCTATGACAAAGGCTTTGAATGTTCTATGATCTTTGGATAGCTCTTAAGAACTAAGAGTTTGCTAAGTGCAGTCGCTAGAGAGCTTCTATATACGGTAGCCTTCCACTCTATATTACTCTATGGTTCTGGGCTAATCAAAATAAGTCTTATCTATATATATATATATATATGTTTTTTAGTAAGAACGGGTTCTCACTAGTTAAAACGCGTTTTACTGAATACATTTGTGGCAACTAGAATATACTGATGTTGATCGAGTTTGATTCAAGGGTCTAGATCTAGAATCTTCATTTTTGAACTTCTGCCTGATTTTGGATGTTTATTTTCATGCCCCCCCCCCCCCCCCCATAACTCAAAAACTATTAGACCTACACACTTGAAATTTTGCATGCCTGATAAGGCCCAATAGAACACCTAGAATCCCAAATTTCATGAATAAATCTAGGTACTTACGTATTAACGCCACCGCAGCTACAGATTTGGCGGTTTTTAAATTTCGCCAATCTACACCTAAAATTTTTGAGATAAATCATAAAATAGAATAAATCAATTCCCCTCTGTCAAAAAACAACTTGAATAGGTTCGGTTTATGATTTCGGTTCGATTAGATAAAAAAATGCCGGTACATTAACGCCACCGCAAGGTTTGTTTGGGAACGCATTTTTTATCTAATCGAACCGAGATCATGAACCGAACCTATTCAAGTTGTTTGCAAGGTTTGTTTGGGAACGCATTTTTAATCTAATCGAACCGAGATCATAAACCGAACCTATTCAAGTTATTTTTTGACAGGGGGAACTGATTTATTCTATTTTATGATTTATCTCAAAAATTTTAGGTGTAGATTGGCGAAATTTAAAAACCGCCAAATCTGTAGCTGCGGTGGCGTTAATACGTAAGTACCTAAATCTATTATGGTTCTTGAGTTATTAAGCTCTGAAAAGTGCCATTTTTAACACTGGCTCAGTCACTCACTCACTGACATGTCAAAAAGCTCAAGTACACCAATACCTCACTTTGCGCCGGGGTTACGTTCCAAAAAAACACGACGCAAATTGAAACGACGCAAAGTGAATTAAGATTTTCTATAGCAAATCATGTAAAGATCGAAGATAGGTTCCAGGGTTACGAAAAAACTACTTTTTAAAAAGAAAATTGAACAAAGTAAACATTTAAAAAACAAAAATATTATAAAATTTTATTACATACATACAAAAAACAAAAAAAACGTAGGGTAACGGCTACAGTCGTTGGCCCCGAGGCAGTCATTGGCCCCCTATACTAAAACACAAATAATAAGATATTGAATCAGTGAATCAACCAAAAAAAATATTATAAAAATTACGCCATTAATTATTGTCATGTTGGCAATTCTGGAATCACTATGGGATACCTGGGCCAATAACTGCATTTTTTAGAAATTTTCAAATAAAAGTTACTTTTTGAAAATGTCATGAGAAAATGAACATTTTTGTTTTATTTATCAAAATGCTCATAGTATCTATGTGCTGTATTCCTAATTTGACCCAGATTGTTCCACAATTTGCCCGGATATGCATTGAAAGCTGCTAGGAGTTGCTTAAGGGGCCAACGACTGTAGCCGTTACCCTATTCAATTAAAACAAAATAAACTATTCAATTAATTTATTAAAAACAATTCTACCAGCAGCGCCCTTTCCACTCATTTGGCTAAAAAAATTACAAGTGTATGTAAAGAAAATAATATAACTCTGCCAATAAATAAATTGGAAAAATATTTACCTTTTTTATAACCAGAAACAACAATTTATAAAAATTTATTATTCTCTTTTAAAAAAAGCACAACGCACTAATTGAAACGTTACAAAAAGCACAACACACTACATAATTGAAACTGAACTCTAAAATTAGCAAAACAAAGTGATAATAAAACTGTATTAAAATTGCGTTGATTTTCAGTTAGAAAGGGAATGCCCGAGTTTTGATGGTATGGCTCAATTAGAAACAAATGTGGTGCCATATTTTAAAAAAAAAGAAAATTTCAAAAAACAAATTAAAGACTCGAACCCAAAACAACGCAACCTCGAAAATCTAACGACGCACAGTGAAAATTAGTACTAATTAAGCAGCGATGCAACTTCGAAAAAACGCAAAACGAAACGACGCAAAGCGAGGTATTGGTGTACTTCCACTGATCCTAGAATGCTGAAATTTGGCATACTGTTAAGAGTTAGGGGTACAATTAAAGGAAAAAGTGAAACTTTCCCTTTTTCAGGACCTAAAATGAAGGGGTGAAATTTATTATAGGCTTAATTAACAAATAGTGAAAATACAATCAAGCTAGAATGCTGAAATTTGGCTAACTGATAAAGCTTGGCACATTAATAAGGGAGAAAATTGAAAAACCGAAACTTTCCCTTCCTTGGGGTCCGAAATGAAGGGGTGAAATTTATGAAAACCCGACCGGGTTTTTAACAGATATTTTATGAGAAATATTTAATTATTATTAATATAAATGTTTAGATAAATGGATAAAACTTTTCAAAAATTAATGATATCTGACCAAAAACATGAATGTGAAAAAGGGGCCAAGTTCGGTACAAAAGGCTTCGCCGACAAGAGTTGAGATCTAAAAGGGTACCAAGTTCCATAGCTGTTGCTTAAATCATAGCTATTGGGATGAATAACGATTTTCAATTGATTTAAAAGAAAATTTGTTACGTTCTTTGATATTAAATTTATAACTTGGCAAGTTTTATATTTATTTAATTTTTTGGACCAAGAATTGTCTCAAAGGGATTGATGCAAGGAGGTGTACTCTCTCCACTTCTATTCTTACTTTATACGAGCGATATAGATACGGTATTATCACCGGAAGTTAATATTATACAGTTCGCCGATGACTTGTGTTTGTATACAAAATCAAATTCGATAGATGAAAATAATTATAGGCTTGAAATAACTATGCGTAATGTATCAACTTGGTTAGATAAAAAAAATTTTAAACTAGAACCACTGAAAAACAAAAGCCATGATTTTTACAAAAAAATATAAATTACCAGATATATCTCATATTAATATAAATAATATCCTTATTGAAAAAGTTGAAAAAATAAAATTTTTAGGTCTAATATTGGATACTAAATTAAAGTGGAAAGATCATATTGAATACATATGTGCTAAATGTGAAAAAATTATCAATATTCTAAGAAGTATTGCAAAAGTTTGGTGGGGTGCTCACCCTTCAAATTGTATTTTAATTTACAGATCAATGATTAGATCAATAATGGACTATGGAAGTCCAATTTTTGCTAATGCAGGGAAATATCTATTAAAAAAACTTGATATCTTGCAATATAAAGCTCTTAGAATCAGTCTCGGAGCTATGAAAACATCTCCTACAAATGCACTATTAGCAGAAGCTGGAGAAATGTCACTTAACCTTAGAAGAACTAAGCTAGCGAGAAAATACCTAATCACTAAAATATGTACTAAAGATAATCAGGTTTTAGTTTCTATAAGTGACCTTCAAAACAAAATGCACAATAGCATTTTATATAATCAATTATTTATTGTTAAAAATTTTGAAAATATAACTGATAATAACCTACCTATTTATAAAAGTAATAAGCCACTAATATATAACTTTCCATACAGGTTAATTTTATATGAACCTAATATTAATATTAAGAACTGGAATAATAACAATACTAATAATTTTATAAAAATAGAACTTTGTAGTATACTAAGAGAGAACTACCAAGATTTTGAATATATTTATACGGATGGATCAAAGAAAGAAC
This sequence comes from Forficula auricularia, assembly GCA_024734495.1. Classification (NCBI taxonomy): domain Eukaryota; kingdom Metazoa; phylum Arthropoda; class Insecta; order Dermaptera; family Forficulidae; genus Forficula; species Forficula auricularia. The sequence continues at coordinate 16,754,047 of JALMQS010000187.1, read as the reverse complement.
TCGAATCCCACACAGGGGGTGCATTTTATCACGAAAACACAGGTTTTTACAAACAGTTCAAATTGAGGAAAGATGTATCTATATTTACAGTCGAAGCGATGGCTATTCTCAAGACTTTGGATTATATCAATTCTTGTAAAAAGAATGAAAAATTCCTGATTATTTCCGATTCAAAAAGTGTACTTTTAGATATGGAAAATTTTGGAAAAAAAATCAGAGAATTATTTAATATATCAAATAATAAACAAACTAATAGAAACTAAAAAGGATATAAGATTTTTATGGATTCCAAGTCATGTGGGAATCAAGGGAAATGAAGCAGTCGATAAACTAGCAAAGGATGCGATACAAATAGGAGAAATATTGGAAATAGAAATCCCCAAACCAGATGTTGTTTCTAGAATTAAAGGAAACATATTGTCAACATTTCAACAAGAATGGAGAGAATCGAGCAAAATCAAAGGCTCACATTTATACAAAATTATGCCAACAATACCCAAAAAACCGTGGTATAATGATATAACACTTAATAGAAAAATTATATCTCTTCTAATACGATTAAGATTGGGACATACAACAACTCCTAAACACCTATTCCAAATGAAAATAAAGGACAATCCTTTATGTAACTGTGGCGAAATTGGGGATATTAACCACCTGGTACTAAATTGTATAAACACAAAGCATAAAATTGATAAATTTTATTCTGAGATTTCGCGATGTATTTCATTTCCAATGAGCGTAGAAACAATTTTATATCACTTATTCAATGAAAATGAAATGACTAAAGAAATAGTAAAATTCATAATTTCACTTAAATTATTTATATAAATTGAACATTTTGAATGAATAAATTTTATGAGTGACTCCTATATTAAGTACAAATGATGGCCAAATGGTGTCCACCAAGGCCAAAAGAAGAAAAAAAAAGTTTTATATCCAACTAAATTGTAGTATAAAATAAGAACAACTAGATAAATTTTAAGCTTGTATAAATATCATAACGTTAAACGTAATTTAGTGACTATTATAACTTGCAGAGTTATAAATTTAATATCAAAGAACGTAACAAATTTTCTTTTAAATCAATTGAAGATCGTTGTTCATCTCTATAGCTATGATTTAAGCAACTGCTATGGAACTTGGTACCCGTTTAGATCTCAACTCTTGTCGGCGAAGCCGTTTGTACCGAACTTGGCCCCTTTCTCACGTTTATGTTTTTGGTCAGATATAGATATAGAAGAATTGCTCGTTTAATATAATAAGATTAAATTTTTTCCTAGGAATTTTGCTGGCTTGGTGTGTAGTGGATATATTAATTTTTTATTGTTAAAGGATAAATAAATTGAATTGCTTCTTTCCAGTAATTTATTTTATTATTCAAATGGTTAATCCAAATATTTTCCACTGAGGAAGAGATGCCGAAAGAGCTCTCGAAATATTTGGATTAACCATTTGAATAATAAAATAAATTACTGGAAAGAAGCAATTCAATTTATTTATCCTTTAACAATAATAAAATAAATTTTTTAAAAGAGCTGGATTAAATGTAGCCCAACCGGACCGAATCGAAATATAACCTAGCCGAACCCATTTTTTTATTTAACTGAAATGAACGAATCAGGTTATAAATTAGAGAAATATAAAGATGCAAATAAAGAATATATTGCCAATAACATTTAGGAAAACGGTTTAGGTTTATAGTGAAACATTTTTTAAAAATTATTAAGGGTTGGAATTACTGTGTTTCACAAGAAAGAAACACCACCAATTCCAATCCTTTATAATTTTTTTTAATATATTTCCATATATTGGACCTCGGTTTATTACTACAGAAATGTGTGGTTTTCTAGGAAATAGCAGATAAAAGTGGAAAAAAAAATGTATTATAAAAGCACGTTTTAAGATCAAAGGTTAGGAATATTATATATAAAAAGCAATCATACAATTTTAACAAAATATTAACAAAATAATCGATTAAAATTATAGAATGAATTGTTTTAGATAAAAATTAATTGTAAATACCTGCCAAATTAGAAATATAGAGAAGAAAAATAAAATAAAAAAATAAAATTTGTATATTCGTGTAAGAGATGAAATGAAAATGAAAATGACATTTCCTATTCGTATTTCGACAAACTCAAAAAAAAAACTTAATAGAATAAATTGTATCTTAAAAAAATTAAAATAAATTTCATTTAAACTTATTAAAATTTTTATAATTTATAAAAATGTAGGAGAACATTTTAAATAAATATTTATATTGATTTGTTCATTTACTCGATTACTTCTAAAAAGAGGCGGTTCATATGAAACATTTATGGTAGATAAACATGAAATCGATACCTATATTATGATAAGAGTTTAGATTAATTTAAAATTGAATATTTTAATTTAAATACAAAATAAAAAATAAAATTTGTCTTGATATAAAGTTTTTGTCAAAAAATCTGCATCCATTTCTTCAGATTTTACATGCTCTAGTTTAATATTTTCTTTCATAATTTCATCCTTAACAAAATAGTATTTTCTATTTATATGTTTTGTTCTTGATGTATTCTTCAATGATTTTATCCAATTGATAGCAGCAATACTGTCTGTTCTAAGTGTGACTGGAGAAATATTCAAACTTTTCAAATTTAATTCACTTAACAAATTCTGAATCCATTTCACATCGCATATGCCTTCTGAAATTGCTATCAATTCTGCCTCACACGTAGATAAAGCAACTAAATTCTGTTTTTTACTTTATCATTTCTATTACATACATTCTTTCTTGAATTTTAGCTTTTCCGATTATATGATTACTTTCATCGTAAATGTTCGCTCCATTTTCATAAAATGTTACTTTATATCCTTTTCTGGTTAATTCGTTCTCAATTTTGGAACGTATAACACATTTTTTATAATAATTTTTTGATCTTCGTTGTCAACTTTTGTTTTACCTCTTACATCTCCCTTTGAACTTGCTTGTGTAACCATTTTTTCTTCAGCTAAGTATACTTCTGTTTCGCACTCGGTAATATTTTCCATCCATTCATTCGTACAAGTCATATGTGCAGTACATCCAGAATCCAAGCTCCAAAGTTGCGATTCTTCTTGTTGATTTAATTTATGTGTAGCCTGGTATCCTTTTTCCTTTTTATCTGGAAAATAGGAATTTTTATATAAAGGTTTGTCAAATTTCTTTATATTTCCTCCTTGATGAGCTTCAAATTGTCTCGATTTATTAAATTGGTTTTCTTCCCTAAACCAACAATTTTTACAACATTTCCTCTTTCTGAAGGTTCAAACTATGTCTATTATATAAGAAAATAGTATTTTAATTAATAATTTTTTAGTTTAAAAGATGTACTGGTATGAAAAGATTTAATTTCTTCTCCCGGGAGCGAATCAATTTGAAATGGCCACACAGTTTTATTTTTTTTCTCATTAGATATTTATACAAATCTATTTAAATTTCATATCTGTCCGTTATTTTCATTTTTTTTTATATCAGATAATTATTATTAGGAAATTTGTATTTTAAAGGGTAGTTAATTTGAAGTCCAATTTGAAAAAACGCTAATAACTCCTTTGAAAATTTTATAAAAAATATGAAATTAATAAATATTATAAAGCAATTGATTATAAATCAATTAATATCATTTTTGAACGAAATCGATTTGGTACTTTTCGAGAAAATTGTCAAAAACCATCTGAGACGTCAAAAAACAATTGTTTTTTGAAAGCACGAGATAGGTTTGAAAAAAGCTAAAAAAGTCATATGAAACGAAACATTGACTTGTGACATGGAGATGAATTTTAAAATGTTTCTAAAACGGCCTTTCATAGACGGTTTTCGGGGTTTTTGACGATTTTCTCGAAAAGTACCCAATCAATTTCGTTCAAAATAGTATTAAATGATTCATAATTAATTGTTTTATAATATCTATTAATTTCATATTTTTAAAAAAAATTTCAACGGAGTTATTAGCGTTTTTTCAAATTGGACTTCAAATAAACTACCCTTTAAAATGTAAATTTCCTAATAATAATTATTTGATATAAAAAATAAATGAAAATAACAAACATATATGAAATTTCAATAAATTTGAATAAATATCTAATAAAGAAAAAAATAAAACTGTTGGCCATTTCTAGTTGATTCGCTCCGGAGAGAAGAAATTGAATCTTTTCATACAATTTCTTTTAAACTATAAAATTCTTAATCAAAGTGCTATTTTCTTATATAATAGACATACTGTGAACCTTCAGATAGATGAAATCAATAAAATAAGATCGATTTCTTTCTCATTTATAATTAATTTGGCCTGTTATATCCAGAAAATGTCTCACCATCAGACACCTTATTTGTCATTGATTCAAGTCCATTCACTCTACAATATCGGAATATTTTTTAACGCGCAAACTATTGATCTTAGACATTTTACTTATATGATTTTTTCTGGTGGATTTTCATTAAATCTTGTTTAATAAAGATCATCATATAAATTTGTGTGACACAAGAGGGTTAGGCAATGATGGTGAAATTTATGTGGAAAGTTAGATAAATCCTGCTCTAGAGGCTTAGATATTCTACATATCCAAAAATTCTAATGAAGAAACATTTTGATATTTTAATTTACTAAAAATAAGCTCACCATCTATAACTCGCTCTGATGACTATTTAAATATCTAGAGAAGATTCTTCTTCTTCTTAAGTGCCATATTCCATTCTGAGACTCGACGATAGTCTGTTTGTTAGTACCGTGCGTGAGATACCAAATTATTGTGGACGCTTTAACTCAAAAAATAGTGTGAACATTAAAACGAAATTTCACATGTAGTTTTGGTGCATTGAGATTAAGAGCTAATTAGATTTTGGTTGAAATCGGACCCAAACTAAGGTGGGGTTTAAAATTAAAATTATAAGATTTTCAAACTAAAAAAAACAAGAAAACGGAAATATACTATAAAATGATCTTATTATAACAAAAAGATTATTAAATTTTTTTGGGAACAAAATTAGGGGGTGCGGGGCACCTGCCCCTGCCCATACCTATACGCACGCCCATGTATATACTAACGCCATAGATGAGATTCTCTTTTTTTAAATGACGCCTCAATTATTTATTACCAAAAGATGTAAACTCTTAACTGGCTCAAAATAAATATTAAAATATAAATTTAAAAACTAGGAACCTCTAATTAATTACTTTTGTTTGTTTATTTCTATTTGGCTTCGAGACCATATAAAAATTAATTAATTTGTAATAATTAAATATTTTTTTTCTATTCTTATAGATCTAGTATTCTTTTTTAAAGATATCCATTAAGCTTTAAAATTCTTCTGTTGAGAATTTTCCTTCAATAAACAAAATCAGTGAATTTGCCTTTCTATTTAAAAATGTTGAAAATGAAAAAATTTTCATTTTTCATTCCTAAAATGAACAATCGGGTAATAAAACAAATTAACAGGGATTACCGTCCCATGCAATTTGCAATTCCTCGAGACCCGCTGACATTTCAAGTAAGCTCATTCTATCTATAAGTACTTTTTAAAGTATAATTATTAAATTTTCTTAGTGAGTTTTTTGGTTTAATTTCTGAAAAATTCTTTCAGGATATCTCGCTCATGGGAAAAGTATGAGAAAATTATCAAAATTTTAGCTAGAGTACTATTATACATTTTCTGAACCATCGTTTCCTAAACATTTTTTCTTGTGGACCGGTTATTTTTCATTTCTTTCGTGACACTAAAATTTTTATAGTTTGAAGCGAGGGGTGAACCGCGACCTAAAATCGTGTACACCTACTTCCACTTCCAAATTCATTTCCAAGTAGATGAGAATAGATGACAATAGATTATCTAATGAATTCCAAAATAATTCCAAAGACGGTGTACACCTAATTCTAATCGCGGTTCACCCCTCGGTTTGAAGAGTTTCTATTTTTTATTTTTCCTTATTTTGAGGGTGTAGTTTTGCGTGATGTTATAAGCCATAAAGGTTATAAGATAAAGTTCTACGAGTACATATATCAAAAGAGCAGATGATGTTCATTCATTCATCTATCAACGCACAGCCTAAACCGCTTGACCTAGAAAGATGAAATTTGGAGTGTATATTCTTTTAACGATTTATGGGTCTGCTAAGAAGGGATTTTTTGAAATTCGAAACCTAAAGCGAGGAAAGGTTCCCAAAATATGTTTTCAGAGTATTTCAAGATCTCTTAAACTAGAAAAGATATCGATATGGTTTTAGTTTAGAAAGGTGAAGCATTAAAATGCAAAAAAACATATTTGAGTATTTTGCTCTATTTGCCCCTGAAAGGGAGATGTAGTCATTTTGGTGTAAATTTTTGAAATTTTTAAAGTTCTCTATCTCCTAGAGTTTTTAAGTTTTATCATTCAAATTTGGTATATAGGTTTATTAATGTTAAATCTCAGGAAGGTTTTTTTATTTACCCCTGAACTGAAAAAATTCATTTTGTGGTCTAAAACACAAAAGGCTTCGTATCTTTCTTGCCCTTCGAACAAACTCAACCAAATATTGTATACATAATCTGTGGGCCTCTAGGGAGCTAGAAATTCAAAAACTGGGTGGGGTGCGGGGGTGTAATGGGGTGAAGGGTACGTAGTGGGTTGGTGCAGAGGCGGAATGGGGTTGGGGTCCGGATTAGGGGTCAAAAGGGGCTGAAAGCGGGCTTCTCAGCTAGGTATTGATAAGTACTTGTTAGAATTTTTTTTTTTTTTTTTTTTTTAATGCAATCGAATGCAAGAAGGGGTGCACCAGTAAAGATGCAGCCCCTATGGATCTCGAAAGACCCTTGCATTACCGAAGAGAAGAGAAAGTAGATTAAGTGAGAGGGTGTAGACGTAGGTGTCTATGCACTCCGGTTTTGAAGGTTTGGAGATTATAGGTGCTGGGAAAGATAGAGGCTGGAAGAGAGTTCCAGTTCCTTGAAGTCATGAGGATATATGTATTCGCAAATGAAGTGGTCCGGCACTTTTCTAATTTGACCGCGAGAGAGTGTTGGGAGTCGGCAAAACGCGTGCTACGTGCAAAGCATGCTTTGGGGGGAATTATTGATTTTATCTCATCAGAGCACCTGCCGTGATAGTATCTATAGAAAAGGGAAAGGGCAGAGACATTTCTTCGATGAGCCAGCGAGTCGAGGGAGTCGGTGAGGGTAGAATCGTCAATTAGCCTGACGGCTCGTTTTCTGAATTGCATCCAGGGTAGCAAGAGAGTATTTTGAGGCTCCTCTCCATAGATGAGAGCCGTATTCGAGACAGGGGCGGATTTGGGCCTTGTAGATGGTGAGAAGTTGTGGGGGTTTGTAAAATCGCTTGGACCTGAATAAGAAGCCAATCTTCCTTGCTGCAGATTTCGCCACAGAGGAGATGTGTTCATTCCAAGACAGGTCAGATGCGACAGAGACGCCCAACATGGATAGGCTGTCACACATTTTTAGGGTATTCGAATCGAAGTGAATATCAGGGAAATCTTTATTTTCGCGTCTAGAGAATGATGAGAATGCATTATTTATGTAGCCGGTCAATTTGACCTGATTGTATTATGAGCGTACCTAAATCAGCAAGTAGCAGTTACTGGCTGACATTATCTACACATATTTTCAAGTTTCGTGAAAAGGCGAAAACAATCAAACAAAACTCCTGTTTGAGCTTTTTTAGACCACTCGGCATTTTGCATTCGAGCCCCTGCCGAATCGTGAACCACACTATTTGGGAAACGCTGGTCTTGGGTATCAATTTGACCTGATTGTACTGTGAGCGTAACTAAATCAGCATAGTAGCAGTTACTGGCTGACATTATCTACACATATTTTCAAGTTTCGTGAAAAGACGAAAACAAACAAACAAAACTCCTGTTTGAGTTTTTTTAGACCACTCGGCATTTTGAATTCGAGCCCCTGCCGAATCGTGAACCACACTATTTGGGAAACGCTGGTCTTGGGTATTTGACTACGCTAACAACTATTTTAAGGTTATGATGTGACTTTTATTTTATCTTTTAGAAAAAAATCTCTTACGCGATTCCTATGGCGGTGCTTATTTTCAGTCCTCCGTTTTTCGTCCTCTTCAGTCTCCGCCGATGGTCGGGTTGTAGTGATAAGGAAGAGGAAACAGTAGAAGTTGAAGAATAATCATAATACTAATAAACCAAATCAATAAACAAAGTTATTTTTAATAAATTATAATTCTTTCATTATGAATAAATATCTTAAAACTTTATAATTTAATTGATTTTGTTTTGTTATTTATTTTGTAATTATTATCCTAACCAAACCAGTTGAACGGTCAAACCCTTCAGAAGTAGCCAAATTCACGAGCCTGGGAATTTTTATTTTCTTAACCCGTAAATATATTAGCTCCTAAAAAGTGAAACTTATTTTTAAATCTACTAGTATTTATCAAGAGCAACTAAATATATTTTGTCTTTCATGAGATATCTTATGTGACGTGGACTTTTTCTCGAAAACATCAGTGGGTGTTACAAGAAGCCAGTTGTAGTAACTAATAGCTATCTTCTAGGTTAGTAAGTATAGGTAATTAATCATTATACAGGTCTGCGAAATTTAACTTTTAAAATATTGTTGGAATTATTGAGTAATACTCTGATTCCTACACCCCTACAACAAATTCCAGTAGAAATTGGTATCTAAAAAATTCTACTAATTTTTTATTTTATTTTTTAAATCAGTAGACGGACAAAAGTATCCTTATACATAACAACACAAGTAGGTACAAAATAAATTTACAAAAATATGAGCTGATACGTTAATCATAATATGAACATACAAGAAATACAATTTTTTTTAACAATAATATAAGGTGATACGATAATCATATTATAAACATACAAAAAAAAAAATATAAGGTGATACATTAGTCATAATATAAATATACACAAATTTCGAAAATATAAGGTGACACACCAATCACAATACAAAGACACACAAGATCCAGAAACAGAGTGAAAAAAATAAAAAATAAAAAGCATAATAACAACTATCACAAATAAAAAACAAAACATCACGGAAATTTAACATTGACAGACCGCCAGCAAGGTATCGCTATCACATGCAGTTCGATTACTAAAAACAGATTGATTTTAAGAATCCCAAAAAGTCATGGAAGATATCAAAGCGATGTGAGATCCGATAGAAACGATGCGTTAAACATAGGCCCTGCCTAAGATAGCGCTCTCTTGTGTTTATTTATTCAAATTATTTGGGAGAATTGGGGCAAATATTGTATTATGGTATTTATCATAGATAAACGATATATATATTAAATTTACAAGGTTCAATTTTTCACTTTTTCATTCATTTGATTGCCCCAAAACTTACTCAAAAATTGGCATTTTTTAATCAAATCTATTTATTGGCACTTAAAAAAGAAAAAATATTTTTACAGGCCAAAGAGGAATTCCATCCATTTCTACTCGTTTTTCAATTTTTAAGCTTCCATAACTTAGTAAAATGTCGGTATATTCTTTTTATCTTCAAAGTATAGTTAAGAATATATGATTAAAAAAAATTCCGAAAAATCAGAATGAAGTATTTTTAGTGACCGAAATAAAGACAACTCTATTTCTACTCCTTTCGAATACCATATATATACCATGGTATATAAACTATTTGCTCCTTTTTCACTTCTCAAAACCTAAAACTTAAAATTTTTTTTACATCTTTAATAGTAGGACAATTACGGTTAGGGTCACAATTAATCAATGTAAAGAAGAAAAAAAATCAAACCCAGTGACAAGGGCATTTTACCCAAATCAGTTAAATGACCCGCCCTATGAAATTTTAACTTTACTGTAAAATGCCATATATTTACCAAATTTGTAACTCTTTTCTGTAAGAGGAGGCACCCTCCTACGCGGCCCAATAAAAAAATATATCTAAAGAAAATTTTAAAAATTTTGAAACTTTTTAAAATTTAAAACATAAAATACTAGGTAGGTTTCATAAAAATAAATTTTTTATTTTAAATTTTAAAAAGTTTCAAAAAATTTTCAAAATTTTCTTTACTTTATTTAAAATGTTCACCAAGAACCCACACCATTCTCCCTTAACAAAACTTAAGCCTCAATAAAAAATTAAGATTTTCTTAGGGTTTAGAAGGATTAATGAATAAAAGGAAACATTTAAAAGTTTTTGTTTTGCCTAGAGTAGCAGAGTTGCTAATTCACAAAGAGAAACAAAGAGGTTGTCCTCTGCTTGATGTAAATAAACATACACACATATATTGTATATCGAAATTATATATCTATATATTTATTTGCTTGAGACTATAGTTTCGAACACTTGGTCTCCGTCATCAGTCTTTTTTAATTATAAATATTATTTTTCATGGGGTCAATACCGTATGGATATTGAAAATTTTCGATCTTTACTTAGCTGGGAGACAGTTAAAATTAAAAAGCAGGGAAGATCGTCCGAATCGTCTGTTTTTAAAAGGTTTCAAATGAAATTCCAATAGATTTTTTTATTTGAATATTGGTATGCCGCTCGATAAAAATTTCCTTGATTATTTATCTACCAGCCCTTCTCCAAGACTCCATCATTTAATATTTATTAAATTTTATTAAATCATATATTTATTTTTATTTAAGTATAATCTAAAATTATTTAAAATCGAAAAAGACATTCTCAAAATATTTTTCAAATGAAATATTAGAAACCGCGTTATATAAGTTAAAGCATCCATTGAGAGATGTCGGAAGCTGTCTATACTTGAAACCAAGTGGAATCAAATTGGACATCAAAATTATTTTTGAATCTAAGATAATTTTCTTCTTCCCAATTTTTAATTAAAAATTAATTTTATTTTTCCTATTATTATTTCGAGGTTTGCTTTAGTATTAATAAGTAATTAATACCTACTATTTACTTAAACTCCTTGATGGTTTGCAATGCAATTTTGTATTTATTTATTTCAGAAGTATTTATTTTCCAAACTCAAAGCTAGGTGTTGTGTTTGGGTATTTTTATAAAAAAATAAAAAATTACAAAAACTTAACCTGTTGGCAAAATAAATACCTCTAAAATAAATATAAACATAATACTATTTACTTTAATTATAATTCAAAAGTTTTTGTTCTGTCTGTATATCCACGATAGTTTAAGAATGTAATATCGTAGAACGTTCTTTCTGGTGCAAAGTCTTTGTATTTCCAAAACAAAGAGATGATTAGATTTTGGATTTTATAACTTATAACTTCCCGTTAAAAAATGCAAAAAATAAAAATATAGAATTGGTAGGTGCTATCGAACGGTTTGGCATAGAAAATTATATTAAGCTTCTTTTATTTTTATTTATTTATTTATTTTATAATGATTTTGATACAAGAAGAAGTTTCATTAAAAAAGTACAACCTCTATAGTCCGCGGTGGACCCTTTTATCGTGAAAATAAGAAGAGATTTTAAGGATTGGGTCGGAGTTGAAGGTATCTGTGGATATGGGTCTTGGAACACTGAAGGTGTTATATGTAGCCGGGAAGAAGGACGGGGGATTTCCAATCTAGAAGTCATAGGGATAAACGAATTGGCAAATGCGTTTGTTCACCTTTATGCTAAGTTTTAGCTTTGTATCTCAAACAATTTGCTGTCGAAAAATTACCAAATAAAATAGCTAAAATTTACAGAAAGCATTTAACTTGAAAAAGTTTTATTTTTTCTCCGATTTCCTAATTAAAAAAATTTGTTAAAATAATAGAAACATGATTTTTGGAAAGGATTTCTTGAAGGTTCCTAAAACTTATGCGATTCTCATGTTAATTAATCTTCAACTGCGTTAGAATATGGAATATAATATTTGGCTTAGTCCAAGAAGATTTTGTGAGAGAATATTTATGTTAAAAATAATTTTTTTATTTAGAAATTCTTGTTAAAAGTTGTTTTTAAAATTATTAATAAATAAATGTATTTATTAAATTCTTGTTAAAAGATTAAATTTCTTGTCTATTAATATTAATATGATAATAGCTTATATCATTGGATGTGATAGAATTGAGTTTTACAATTAATTCTTATTTAATTTATATTACACATCTAAAATATCATAATGGATCCGAATAAGGTTAGTATATTTTTTCCTTTTTACTTTACCTTTAAAGCAGAGGTTCGAGACCCGTGGATACTCAACAAAGGAATAAAAAAATATATTCTAATAAAATGCTAATCCTATATATTTTTAAAGTAAATTTTTCAATTTCATTTTCCTTATTTAGCAAAGAGAGCTGCTTAAATCGAGTAGATAAGGAGGGAACAAAATCAAAAAGGTTAAGAGCCACTGCTTTATTGAGAAGTATTATTTGTACACAGGACTAGGATCGTACAAAAGAGAATCGGAAGCATCCTCTAATCCCCATCCATCCCACTGACCCTTTCCTTTCCCCTAGACCCACTTCCGATCATCATTCACTCCGCCAACCCAATACGTATCCTCTGGATTCTCTCCTCTTTCCCTAAATCTCATCACCCTCCGAACCCCACGAATCCGCATGGAGGATTAAAATTTGTAGACCTCTATCCATTACTTATATCAATAGAAAAAATAATTTTTAAGAAAAAAATAAAACCGACTTAAAAAATTAAATGCAACAAATTAAATACTCTAAAAGGTATAAAATAATTATTATCTTATTTAGTTACAACTAAACGACGAAATATTAGCATGAAATTACTTTTTGAAGTCGGTGCCAAACAAACTACCTTTTATGAATCGCACTCGACGGATCTTACTTAGTACCTACGTTTGGCGGGTAGGCTCTCTCATAGGTATAGTTTGTTTGGCACCGACTTCAAAAGTAATTTCATGTTAATATTTCGTCGTTTAGTTGTAACTAAATAAGATAATAATTATTTTATACCTTTTAGTGTATTTAATTTGTTGCATTTAATTTTTTTTGAAGTCGGTTTTATTTTTTTTTAAATTATTTTATTTTTCTCTTTTTAGTGATGTTATCAATAGTGATTATATCATGAGAACTTGACCAAATTAATATGGCACCATCCCTAAGATACTCCCTTTCCAATAAAAAAAGAATCATCGAAATCGGTTCATAAACAAAGAGTTAGGCCTTAACAAACATAACAAAAAAGGTCTCAATACCAATGAAAAAAAATGGGACCAATCGGAAGATAGACTGGACCCAATGCAAAAAAATTTCAAAATCGGTTCACAATTGGCGGAGATATGAGGTAACATAGACAAAAAAAACAAAAAAAAAAATTCAGTCGAATAGAGAACCTAGAGAACCTCCTCCTTTTTTGAAGTCTGTTAAAAAGAGAATCGGAAGCATCCTCTAATCCCCATTCACCCCACTGACCCTTTCCTTTCCCCTAGAGCCACTTCCGATCATCATTCACTCCGCCAACCCTATACATATCCTCTGGACTCTCTCCTCTTTACCTAAATCTCATCACCCTTCGAACCCCACGAATCCGTATGGAGGATTAAAATTTGTAGACCTCTATCCATTACTTATATCAATAGAAAAAATAATTTTAAGAAAAAAAATAAAACCGACTTAAAAATTAAATGCAACAAATTAAATACTCTAAAAAGGTATAAAATGATATTATCTTATTTAGTTACAACTAAACGACGAAATATTAGCATGAAATTACTTTTTGAAGTCGGTGCCAAACAAACTACACTTTTATGCAATCGCACCCGCCGGATCTTACTTAGTACCTACGTTTGGCGGGTAGCGCTCTCATCATAGGTATAGTTTGTTTGGCACCGACTTCAAAAGTAATTTCATGTTAATATTTCGTCGTTTAGTTGTAACTAAATAAGATAATAATTATTTTATACCTTTTAGTGTATTTTTTATATTTGTTGCACTTAATTTTTCTGAAGTCAGTTTTATTTTTTCTTAAAAATTTTTATTTTTCTCTTTTTAGTGATGTTATCAATAGTGATTATATCATGAGAACTTGACCAAATTAATATGGCACCATCCCTAAGATACCCCTTTCCAATAAAAAAAGAATCATCGAAATCGGTTCATAAACAAAGAGGTTAGGTCTAAACAAACCTAAACAAGCCAACAAAAAAGGTCTAATACCAATGAAAATCGAAAAAAATGGGACCAATCGGAAGATAGACTGGACCCAATGCAAAAAAATTTCAAAATCGGTTCACAATTGGCGGAGATATGAGGTAACATAGACAAAAAAAACAAAATCAGTCGAATAGAGAACCGAGAACCTCCTCCTTTTTGAAGTCTGTTAAAAGAGAATCGGAAGCATCCTCTAATCCCATTCACCCCACTGACCTTTCCTTCCCCTAGAGCCACTTCCGATCATCATTCACTCGCCAACCCTATACATATCCTCTGGACTCTCTCCTCTTTACCTAAATCTCATCACCCTTCGAACCCCACGAATCCGTATGGAGGATTAAAATTTGTAGTCCTCTATCGATTAGAAAGTACTTATATTAATAGAAAATAAAGTTTCACTTTTGCCGAGCATGGATTCCGCACGCACACATTTTTTTATTTAATTCTGAATCCAAATAAAAATCCACCTTTTTACCAGAATTTTTAAATTAAAAATAATATTAATATATCTCTTTTAAGTAAATCAAAAAGCTACCGAGCATCGCCCCGTCCTCCAGGTACTATATAATAATAAACAAAAAAGTAATATTTTTATTAAACATATTATGGAGTGATTTTTTATTTTTTATATTAATCTATATTTTTTAACATTTTCTATTATAGAAATCTAACGTTACGCAGAAAATTGAAATGAATTCGGTATTAGAGCCTGAAACAATTATTGGAGCTACACTGGTAAACGAAGAAATACTATTTCTGATCAAATGGTATAATTGAATTTATTTACTTAAATATCTATATATATTTTATTCTTACAAATTTTATATAAGTTATTCAAATTTTTAATTATAAATTAATATAAGACAATCATGTGAACTGTGCAGAGAGGTTTGCCAATTTATAGCATTCTGATGAAACTTCCCTTTTGATTTCTATGGTTCACTTAAAAAAATAATGTGAGACCTTATTATTGTCCGTCTGTCAGAGGATTGCATCTCGTAAAGTAAAAAACACAAATTTGAGTAGTACGATTTATATCTATTTTTGCAAATCAAAAATTGCATTAAAATTTTAATCGATTGATTATTTTGGGAACAGTCGAATTTGTTATGTATATTTTCAAAGATATTTTTAAGTAAAATAAGGCTTATTAAAAAAATGCTTTAAAATGACCATAAGAGAGTCCAAATTGGCCATTTTACATGATGTCAGGATTTGGAAATAGAATTAATTTACGGAGTGAAGGGTCAGTCAGTTATAGGTATATAAAATTAAGATTTTGTCTGTGAATTGGTCCAAATCGCCTCAAATTTTGGATGCACACGTTTCAAGCAAAGTTATCAACGAAAACACCTTCAAAATAATTACTACTTGGAATAAAACCAGCTTGAGATATTCATATGAAATTTTGTATTTGGATCATATGTCTTCTAACTTAAAATATAAGCTATAGAATATTTTAATATATTTCGACCCCAAAAGTGGATTTGGGTGATTTTGGGGGGTCAATAATGGAAATATAAAATAACATCTATACTATTAACTCTACGGCAAATTCTGTCAGAAGTAAAGTTGTAGATGATGTGATTTCTGACAACTTTTGATTAAAAAAATTCCCCCAAAAACCCACCCAAAAGGGGGATATGGTCAAAAATATTCTACCTATTCAACCAAAGTCAACCAAAATTTGTATACATAATCTATGGGCCCCCAGAAGACTAGAAATAAAAAACCACCCAAATGTGTGGAGGTCCACAAATTTTAATCCTTCACCTGGGTTCGAGGAGTTTGGATGGTGATCAAAGTTAGGGGAAGAGGAGAGAGCCCAGAAGACATGTATAGGGTTGGTGAAGCCCTCTGACCAGCAAGATGTCCGCCAAATTTTATCTTAAATTATTATAAAATGGAAAAGTATGTGTGTATATTTGTATATCTTATCCAAACCATCTGATTGGCCAGTGCATAGCCCCTGGCCTCCTCGAAACGCGCCCGCCAGGGTAACCCGCCCGAAGTGCCTAGCTGCAGAGGGCATAAATATTAAGCAGGGAACTTTAAGTACGCGAGTCCGATTTACACTTGTCCGGCTTATTTTTTAAATAAAATTTTAAAATCGTCCAATAAATCAGCACATCAAGTTGATTGACTTTTAATCGAATTAAAAATTAAAATAATTATTAACAGTGACTTGGTGTTTAGTGATTATTATTTAAGGTTGTAAGATGTCAGAATAAAGTAACCTGGGTATCAGTAGCTACAAATAATAAAAATTTTAATGGTTAATTCCAAATATTCAGAAGCAGTGAGAAAAATTTCTAGGATGAGCAGCAAAAATGTCCATTATTTCGGGTAATAAATTAAATACTTTGGATTTGTGAAATTCAAACTTCAATTAAAAAAATTGAACAAAAAAATATTATATTTATTTCAAAGTTTATTTTACACAGAAACACATGATTACAGAACAGTAATCATTAAAAAAGCGCCATTTTTCTATTATTATGCTTAGTGGCAAAAGAATTTACAACTATAATATATCTAAGTTTAATGCTTTTACAATATTGTTTTCAATGTACACAATTCCTAAATCTGTGAGCCTCTCTTGTGACAATCTGGTCCTTAAATAATTTTATCAAATGAGTGTTTCAATATTTTTTGCTAAATTGCTCATTTTAGCAGATTGAGCGGACGGTTGGGCGAGAGCAATTTGAGTTGGGCGGTCGCCCACCTCGCCAAACCTAGCGCCACCACTGTTTCGAATGAACACTTCTTGGAAGATCTTTCACTGAGGAAGATCTGCTCATTTGCTTTAATTAATAATTAATTAAAAATGTTATTATTTGTAATGATTTATTGATACACAGCTCAATTTATTCTGACATCTAACATTCATAAAATAATTAGCTTTCTATTAATTTGTAAATCTTTTAAATGTTTAGGAAAGGAGGCGTTACACCGAGCTTAGTTAGCTCAAAAGAAGCAAATATCAAGTATCCACAATTCGTCATTCAATTTTATGAGAGCAGAATTAAATTCGGCGAAAATTAAAAAGAACCCAAGCAGTTTAGACCTTGTAAATTCTGTTTACATAATTTTTTTAATTTAATCAACTTATTTATTTGCACCATGTTAAATTTTAATTCTAATTTGTAATTTTTGTAAACAGATCATATCTCTTGAAATAAGCTTGTTTGTTTGAATTTAATTAATCCGATGGCTAAAAAATACAAATTAAAACAGAAATCGCTTTCTTTAGTCTTCCTACTTGTATTTATAAAATAAAGTAAGAAAGTAGATTTCACTTTTATGAAATAATCTATAATAACGATTGCATGAATACTTACCACAATTTATAATAAAGAAATAAAGATTCTTGCAGACATTTTAATTTATTTTAATTTAATTTTAATTTATTGATTTTATTAAAAAATTCATCCTGGAATAAATTAAGAAGACATTCTATTTGTAGTAAATCTTTGATTAAGAAAATAATAATAATAATAATAATAATTTAAAGAAGACAATACAAAGAGTGTGTCTTCTGCTGGAAAATTTTAGAGATCAATTCCTACGAATCAATTGTAATAGACTGATGAAGAGGGCAAAGTCCTCGAAACTACAGTCTCGTTATAGATAAATTAAAAAAAATTATTTTTCCAGCAGAAGACACACTCTTTTAATGTCTCGTTTAATTTATAAAAATTCTGCTACTCTCGGCAAAAAGAAACTTTCAATTTAAAAATAATAATAAAAATAATGTTTGTGAAAACCACAATGCTGCTTGGCACGCCTGGGGATTATCAACAAGTACATTTTTTTAGTGAATATCAATTTTTATCTTTGTCGGATGAAGATCAGCAGCTGCACATCCCGTTGGTCATTTTTAGAGGCTGATTTTTGATTTGCTAATTCTCTAAAGTCTCAAAAATTTGGAAGAACGAGTTCAAATCCCCGCCCCCTTCCTAATTTTTTTGTCAAATTTCAACCAAAATCTAATCATTTTGTTTGTTTTTTTAATCTCAATATTTTAAAATTTCCTTGTGATACCTTCATTGATTTTTGATCTAGAGCGTACACAAAATTTGATAACAGACATACACATTCACTAACATGTTATATTTTGACAAAATAAATAATATCTCTTAAAATATAATTTTTCGATGCCCAATAATATGGTACAAGGTTTTATTCTAGAATGAAATTCCATGAATTCAGTCAATTTATTTTATCAAAATAATTTTGGCCGTTTTTGAGATTTTTCAAAAATACAAAGTAAAAAACTTATAAAAATCATCTAAATATGGCTATTTTTAGCTCTTTCACCTATAACATTAAATCTGATTTTACTTAGAGATCTTTACATGCATATCTATCTAGCTATCTATAATAAAAAAAAATACCTTCAATTCAAGCAATATTTGTATTGTTTGTGAAAACTACCTAAGACATAACATTTGTAAATTTCAAGTTGAGCAGGACATAAATAAACGCTCAATAAAAATTTAATAAAAAATCCAAACGTGTGGGGTCGGGGACCCCGTCAGGAACTGAAGTTACTTTATTTTAAAAATATTAGAGTTAATAAAATATGGCCAAAAATTTTATCCCCCTTAAAAAATCACACTCCATAAATACTGGCTATTATCAATAATTGTATAACTCCATTATTTTCTTGAATATATTAAATATTGAAAATGAAAATGTATAAAATTACTATCTTTAGTATTTAAAGTTGAGAATTATTTAAATAACGCTATATGAAATTAATATTATTTAAAAATTTTACATTATCTAATCAAAAGAGGTGACTGTGGGTCAGTGATCAAAGTGTCGGGCCGCTGTCCTGAAGTATGCTGGTTTGAGACTGAGTCTCGGCAGATATTTGCAGTCGCCTCCTCTTGGAAAGCAATGGCGAACTACCAAGAGTATAATTGCCTAGTCAACCTCTTCAAACTAGCCGTTCAGAACCGGCGTTAAAAAGTAGGTCCCTTATATCTGTGTAAAACAGCTAAACATACTCAGCACAGGTATATGTGTAGAGGTGCCGAAACGTCAGGGAAACCTGATATGGCACTTAAAGAAGAAATAAAAAAGAATCAAAATAAATCAATAACTACTTTAAGATTAAAATGGTAATTTTTTTTTCTTTTTTTTTATTCAGGATTTTGGATTTAAATATTTTTTATTTCTGGTTTGGCCTTGGGTAATTTTCCTGGGGATATTTTTCACAGGGGTGGTTTCCCATTGTCTTCCCCTGAAGGATCAGATTATATCCGGTCCAATATTTATTTATTATTATTTTTTTTGTAATGATATTAATACAAGAAGAAGTTGCACTAAGAAGGTACAACCTCTGTGATCCGCGGTGGACCCTTGTATCGTGAAAATAAGAAGAGATTTAGGAATTCGGTTGGAGTCGAAGGTATCTGTGGATTAAGATCTTGAAAGATTGAAGGTTATAAGTTGCTGGAAAGACGGTCGAGGAAGAGAGTTCCAGTCTCTAGATATCATAGGGATAAACGAATTGGCGAAGTTAGTATGCAATTTAAGCGCGTAGGGGAGATGAATCTTAGAAAATCGTGTGTTTCGCGCAAATGAAACCTTTACAGCGAATCGGGCTTGATCCGCGTTAGCTTGATTAGAAGACCACTTGGCCAACTTGACACTTCGATATCCATACTCCCCTAAGTCCTCGGAGGGTAACAATCCCCCTCCCCGAAATTTTTTCTGGCTACAGTTTTGCTCTATCATACGGACATACAGGCATTGTAGCGACACTAATAAGGTCCTGTTTTACTTTTTAAACGGAACCCTAAAAATAAACCGATCCACCTTAGAAGGCAAACCTATTTACGCGAATAGTTAAGGGTCGAGACTGGGATGGTGTTTTGGTGTGTATGTGTATCAATCGAGCTGTTGGTGAATGACCAGGGAGCCGGTTGCCCTTAGGCCTTTGTTTCATTGATTCATGATTTGTGATATGAAATTAATATTATTTAACAATTTTACATTATCTAATCAATAATAAATCAATAACTACTTTATGATTAAAATGGCAATTTTTTTAGTTTTTTTTATTCAGGATTTTGGATTTAAATATTTTTTTATTTCTGGTTTGGCCTTCGGTAATTTTCCTGGGGATATTTTTCACAGGGGTGGTTTCCCATTCCCTTCCTCTGAAGTATCAGATTATAGACGGTCGAATATTTACAGGGAATCGGGCTTGATCCGCGATAGCTTGATTAGATGACCACTCGGCCAACCTGACCCTTCGATATCCATACCCCCTTAATTCCTCGGTGGGTGACAGCCCCCCACCCGAAATATTTTCTGGCTACAGCTTTGCTCTGACATACGGGCATACAGGCATTGTAGCGACACTAAGGGCCAGTTGTATGTCAGCTGGTAAGCTCTTTTTAACCGTCCACAAAGGGTAAATCTTTAGAATTCACCAGCACAAGGTGAATTCTAAGGATTTACCCTTTGTCAATGGTTAAAAAGAGCTTACCAACCGACATACAACTGGCCCTAACAGGTCATTTCCATTAGGTCCCAGTCAGGAATTCCAAAGATATGCCTAAGTTAGGAAATGCCACTGACTTTCCTCATTGCAGCCGAATTTGGCATACCTAACTTCGGTAAGCCCTTGGTCATTGCCATTAGGTCCCAGTCAGGAATTCCAAAGATATGCCTAAGTTAGGCAGTACCACAGACTTTTTAAATAACAACCGAGTTTGAAATTTTTTTGGCATTCCGGTTTTCGGTTTTGCTTACGAGGACAAGGTAAGGTTAGAATTAGAATTGACGTATTTCGGAATCCCTCATTTGGCCCGAATTGGTCTTTTGGCGTGCCTCACCGAAATTTCTAGTCGGGAATAAGGTCCCGTTTTACTTTTTAAACGGAACCCTAAAAATAAACCTATCCACCTTAGAAGGCAAACCTATTTACGCGAGTGGTTAAGGGTCGATGGGATGGTGTTTTGATGTGTATCTGTATCTGTATCAATCGGGCTGTTGGTGAATGACCAGGGAGCCGGCTGGCCTTAGGCCTTTGTTTCATTGATTCTTGGTTTGTGGTCCAAGGGCATAGGCAGCCAGCTCCGGAGGAGGCAGCCGGTGCAGCCTGTCTCTCTGTGTGTAAGTGTGTGTGTGTTGGACTGAGTGCATCGTGGGAACGCAGCCAGCCAGCCAGGTAGGCCTCAGGTACCTCAGGTACACTCTGCAAGAGCAACTGCACACCGCCGAGCCGCTTTCGCCACGCGCTCTCCTTTTGTTCTTCTCGGCCATAAGCCTCGTTAGCAACCACTTTCGATTCGCTCACTCAATGAAAATCCAATCGCACCAGATATAGACTGCAACAATCTCGAAACGACAACAACAAACTATTCCACAATTTATTAGATTTTTTTGAATTAAATCACATTATAAGGACAAATCAATGAAGCTGTCCTCTGCTGGATGCAAATAAACATATCTTATACTAATTAGTAGAGATTGTGGTGTTGGTACAAGGTGAAACATCTTTAATAAAGATACGAGTAAATAAATATTATAATTGAAAGTAATGGAAGGCAGCCCAGAGGTAGTGAGGAAAGAAAAAATTAACACATATAAAATAAGGTGTAATTTATTGGAATCCTTCCTCCTTTCCTTTCAAACCGACGTTTCGGAGGAAAAATCCTCCGAAACGTCGGTTTGAAAGGAAAGGAGGAAGGATTCCAATAAATTACACCTTATTTTATATGTGTTAATTTTTCTTTCTCACTACCTCTGGGCTGCCTTCCATTACTTTCAATTAAAATTTCTACCAGTCCGTCTCTCTCCAGAGAAAATTTCGTTGCAAAAAAAAAATAAATATTATATTTATTATTGATTTACTATGAGTTAAGGATTCTTGGTCACTTGTTTCACATTAAAATTAAAAAATCTTTTTCCTTTTTCAATATATATATTTCGGGATATCAACCCATCTTCAGGAAGTACAGAAAATAAACTAATAACGAGATAAAGATACGAGTAAATAAATATTATATTTATTATTGATTTACTATGAGTTAAGGATTCTTGGTCACTTGTTTCACATTAAAATTAAAAAATTAAAAGATGTAAATTTTTTTCCTTTTTCAATATATATATTTCGGGCTATCAACACATCTTCAGGAAGTACAGAAAATAACTAAAAAATTTTTTACATCATTTAATTTTTTAATTTTAATGTGAAACAAGTGACCAAGAATCTTTAACTCATAGTAAATCAATAATAAATATAATATTTATTTACTCGTATCTTTATATCTTATACTATTAAATGAGCAATTCTTGTATACCTATATGGGTTCAGAAGCCCAACAGTTTAAGGGCCGGTTGTATGTCGGTTTGTAAAGTCTTTGTTAAAGTTGACAAAGGGAAGTGAGTCATTTGATTGGCCATCCCGGCCGGGCACAAGGTGAATTCTAAGGTTTTACCCTTTGTCAACTTTAACAAAGACTTTACAAACCGACATACAACTGGCCCTAAGTCAATAAATACAAACAATGAGATAATTGTTTTTTTTATATTATAAAAGGAATACTTATTTTATTTATTTTTTATTTATCTATCCAAAAAATACACAACATACAATATGTCGTGTCTTATAGAGTTGACAAGTCAACTGTACATAGGACCGGATTAAAATTAATAATTATTTAATTTCATACACAATTACAATAAATGAAATATGGTGTACATTCCTAACCAATAGTTCACATTACATGTACATTTTGTACATACATATCACAGGGTGAATAATAGCGATCCGATCCATTTATTCAATTTTTTCTTCAATACTTTCTTCTCACAAGACAGATAGATTTTTTAGATCATTTGGGAGTTTATTAAAATATTTAATTGCCACAAAATAGGGATTTTTTGGGTAATTGACTTATTAATCTTTGGCAGGACAATTGATCTATGTCTAGTTCTGCCACTATTTTCAGCATACATCATCTTTCACACATAAAAACAAACCACAGAGTTCGCAATAAAAGATTCATCAATACTCAAGACAGATTGCATCTTAATTTTTTAAATAAGTCTAATCAGTATAGTGATAAGTGGTTTCGTTGCATTATCATATGCACCCCCCCCCCCCCACGCAATTATACGATAGTTAATTATACTCTCAAAAGATCCTTATCAATTACTCTCATAGCCATTGGATCCAATATTGAACACAGAGGCGTACCCAGAAAATTTTCATGGGGAGGGGGTCGAGCAAAATATTTAATGGGAAATTTTTTTTAATCATAACAATAGGTACTTCAAGAAATTAAAAAACATAATTCTTGATTAAACACATGAAATATATTTAATTACTGATAGTTTGCCATTAGGGGTGAACCTCGATTGGAATTAGGTGTACACCGTCTTTGGAATTATTTGGAATTACTTTGGAATTCATTAGATAATCTATTGTCTTCTACTTGGAAATGAAAGTGGAAGTGGAAGTAGGTGTACACGATTTTAGGTCGCGGTTCACCACTTGGTTTGTCGTTGCCGTTACTCATCCCATGAGCCTCGCCCCCCCCCCCTGTGGCTACCCGCCTGATTGCACACAACTTATATAATACAAAATTTATATATCTGGTTTTCCTGATAATTTGCTTTATGTGATAGTTCCATCTCATATTACAGTCTATTTAAATACCCAAATATTTATAATAGTCAACTTTTTTATTTCTTTGCTATCAATATACAATTTAATATCCACAGGTATACTATCTATAGGTACATATATTTATTTTGTTGTCACTATAAATGTCGCGATCTGTGACATACCAACGAAAGCGCTGACTTACTCAATTTGTAAGCTGAAAGTTGATAGTAATGAAGTTAAAGAACTATATACCTAAGTCATTTTCAAGAAAAAACTGACTTACACTCAGTGACTTCTGAACCCTCCATGTATATTCATAAAGAATCTGTTTCTCGACAACGACTCTAATGATTTCGATGAAAATCACGGATTAGGGGGTTTTTGGATCTGGCCTAGTCTCTTTTTCGGTTATTTTTAATTTCATAGGTTTTTTCATAATTAAAGTAATTATTATTATTATTCACATTATTATTATTCAATTATTCACATATCATTGAAAACTTTTAATTAAAATTTTCCAATTTTCTTTTATTAATGATTAATTGTCGTTGTTTTTTACTTTATCAAATGCCAAGCATGGGGAAAGTATTGTAATCGGTCTCGCGGCAAGAGCGACTTCAAAGGGTCCTCATCAGGTAAAGAATACGGAACCCATGGACTCATTTAAAATCACACATTGTAGTATTCAATTAGATTGAATTTTAGCACGTGACGGTTTTGTCAAAAATTACATGGAGTCTTGTCCAGAGGCCAAAAAATGCGATTTTTTTATTGTGTGCGTGCAGATGGATGGATGTGGTCGTTTTTTTCGTCGACGATTTTTTGCACACCGTACAACCGATAGAAATTAAATTGAAAACATACCATTATTTTAACAAAATCAAGCGATGATTTGTTTTTAGTACATATTGACCCACAAACATTAGTACTTTATTTAGGTACTTTTTTAGTTTTTTCTAAATATCTTGAAAATGACTTAACCAATGTTGATGAAATTCAATATCCTAATTAAGTACATTGAGGACCACAAAAAAGGTTATATAATGTTTTTAGTAAAATTATATTTTAAAGAACTTTACTCTAGAGAAAGATAGTACTTTTTTAAATTCGTTATTTTAAATTCTTTAAAATTTATTAATTTGATCGGTTTAATATAGCTCATTTAATTAACCTTGATTAAGTAAGAATGGATAGGCTTCTCTCTGTGAAATGCTAAAAATTTGGGAGGAAATTTTATAAGTAACCATAGCAACTGCGTTGTCTTCTAATCCGTTACCTTTGTTGAAGACAGAGGAATCGACTTAAAATCAAAAATATCAATTGATTCTCATCTATTATTTGAGGAATAACCATTCTACATTGGATTTTTGACGTTTCGGTTATTATTGGTAACTATTGCTGAAGACATGTAGGAATCTAGTTAAAATCAAAAATAAGCATCAGTTCTCATCTAATATGCATTTTAGTGGATGCTAACTAAATTCAGCTCGAAATTCCCTTCGTGTTAAAATATAGTTCTACTTTTACACTTATTTTTACGACTTTTACAAAACATAGGCTTAGAATAATAATAATCTACATATATACTTACAATGTTAGTGTGGTGTGTACGTAACTTATTGAAAAAGTGTATAAAGCCTGAATTATTACACTATGCAGGTTTTATGCTAATTTTCCCTCAAGTCGACTTGCCCCCAGACCTCTAGCTAGATTATCTTACGTCTCTGGATGAATCGTACAGATTTCGCCCTCTATAGCCACAGACTGAGAAAAACACTCAACGTGGAACTAGATACACATATTATGTTAAAAATTTAGTTATTCTTTTCATTACTGATTAATTTCGTAGATTTATTGGGCCACAGCTCGCTTTCACCCACATATGTAGAGAATAAAGTAATTTTTTCTCAGGTTGATATACGAAAAGGTAGTTTATTTATGTTAATGTATTTTCCAAGTAGGGTCTATAAAGTTTTAATTCAAGGGATTATTTATGTTTTCAAATTTTTGTTATTTCTTAGTTAAAAACATTATAAATACGACAAAAAATTAAAATATCGATTTTATTACTTTTATAATAATAATAATAATTATTATTATTATTATTATTATTATTATTATTAAAAGCTGACATGTTACTAGGAAGGTTTTTAAGAGACTTTTAATGTGGTTGAGTAGAAAACGACTTCTAGTCTGAACCAGTAAGGATTCTATTTTTCGAAACTTATAACCACACTTAAGTACATAAATTAATTACTTTTATTTCATTCAATAAAAGTAATCTAAAAATCACTTTCCATACAGTACCTACCTCGAAGACGCAATCACTTTAATATATAAATTTTTTTTAATAAATTATTTTCAACTAGTAAATGTGAATTAGTTTATAAATTCATCTAAACTCAAACATTAATATGTTAATAATCTTTTAATAGGAATTTTTAACTAATATTTTCTTTCCTGTAAAATTTGCCAAATGGACTTGAGACCCTATGATTCTAGAATCATAATAGCCTACTATTATCTAAAATTCTATTTTTTTTCTTGAAAAGAAAAGAAATTCTAGTATTTGTCTTTAGTTCTCAGTTACTAATTAATTCCAGTAAGACGCAATTTAAAACCTGGGTCAACTAAAATATGCCAAGTAAACATGCCACGGTCGTTGATATTATTATTTATAGTATATAAATTGCATATTTCTAAAAAATTTACAACAGTTAAATTTCGATATCTGCTTAGAATAGAACCGAACAATCTCCAATAGATCACTATGTCGAGCTGAAGGAGGTGCTGCCACCTTTCGTTCACTTAAAGAAACAAAAATGATTCCTCGACATTGATAGGTGTATTATTAGCAAAAGCAGGATACAAACCGGTACTAAAAGAATTTTTCTTTAATAAGACACCATTTTTAAGAGTAAAGAAAAAAATATGTATTAAGAAAAGTTTAAAAAAAACACGCTTTTATTTCAAAACTCTCTAAACATCAAAAAATAAATTCTTAGCGCTGCAGCCCCATGGGTGAGAAACAGAAATATATATATATATATATATATATATATATACCTATGTATGTTGCAGTAAAAACGCGTTTCACTGAATACCTTTGTGGCAACTAAATTTTCTGATATTGGTTGAGATTGGTCCAAAGGTCTAGAATCTTCATTTTTGACCTTCCGCCTCATTTTGGGTGTTTATTTTCAAAATGTTTTAAACACCTAAAATGAGGCGGAAGGTCAAAAATGAAGATTCTAGACCTTTGGACCAATCTCAACCAACTTCAGTAAATTGTAGTAACAACAAAGGCAGTGGCGTAGCCAGAAAATATTCATGGGAGGAGGGGGTCAATCCACAAAACAAAAAATTTAGTGCCTACGCCCCTGCACAAAGGTATTCATTGGAACGCGTTTTAACTACTAAGAACCCGTTCTTACTAAAAACGGATTTTTACTGCATCATATATATATATAGTTTTTATTCGGAGCGACCCGAGTGCTATCGCCAATTGCCAGATGTATCGTGAAGGCTAATAATAATAACTTTTAAGGAGTTCGGTGTTGGTTCTAGGTGAAACATTTTAATATAATAATAAAACTTGAGTAAGATACGAGGTAGGTTTCACAAAAAAAGAAATAAAACAAAATTGAGTTTTGAATTCGATATATTTCGGGGGTTAGCCCATCATCAGGAGTCTAAGAAAACATACCTAAAAAACTAACTCCCGAAATATATCGAATTCAAAACTCAATTTTGTTTTATTTCTTTTTTGTGAAACCTACCTCGTATCTTACTCAAGTTTTATTATTATGCTAATAATAATGACCATCTTATTGAATTCGTCTGGGGAGATGGCCCAGCCCAACGCTTTTTCCAGCGTTGATCTATTTATTTAATATTTTACCCAGTAGCCTATATTCCCAGTCAAATATTTATTTATTTTTCTTGACCATGGCGATTTTCTGCCTATTTATTTATTTTTTTTATTCATTGACTACGGCAACTTCCTGTCTACTTATTTATTTGAATGTTTTTTAAATTATTTATATTTAAACATTTCTTTAAACCCAGTGACATATTCTATTTATTTTTTGTTTTATTTAATTGATTATTTATTTATTTATTCTTCTCAGTGTATTTATTTGTTTATTTTTATTGTTTGGACGACGTGCGGTATTCTCTTTTTTATTTTTATTATTATTATTATTTTATTCTTGGTCGCAGCATACTAAGGTTTCACACCGTTCTGCTGTGGCCACACCCTGAGCCACTAAACCGGATCCTGAGTGGGAGGATCGGAGGGCTATAAGGGGAGATGTGGAGGCCCTTTAAAAGATATATATATATATATATATATAAAATTTAGTCGAGGAAGATTCAATATGATTAAGCAAATTTAAGCCAGACAATTTATATCTCACTTCAAATTATTAGTTAGTAGTAAAGGAAGATCCTGTTCAGTTTAAATCACGTAAGAAGTTATAATTTTGCATTCCTTCTTAGTGCTTCCATCTGGTGTATATGGAATCTATGGGATGCTTTGAAAACTACTATAATAGAATAATTAAAATAAGAATAAAAATAAATATTGTATTACAGAAGTTTAATGATATTTTGATGGTCTTGAAGATTTTGTGAATGTTTAAAATTTTCTGATTTATTCATGACGTTTCGAATTCTTAATCTGAAGCTGTTTTCAAGTGATGTTTTTCGAGTCAGCACAACGGTTGAAATCGTGAATAAACTAGAAAATTTTACCATGGGTAGCTTAATTTGATAAAAACTTCCTAATCAATATCAAATTTTATAAATGGCGAGAAAATTTTCTTACATAAAATATATATTTAGAAACAGTTTTTTTTTCGGTTTTGCCATTTATAAATAAATTACTCGATACTTGTGCAATGAATTTTTTAATTTTCAAATACACAAAAAATTTGATCCTCTTCAAAATAGTCATTCTATTAAAATTTTAATATGATTCATGATTCCCAGTAAGTATATACTACGTGTAAATTCTAAGGTTCTATTTTACAGTCTACGAATTATAAAGCTTTGACAGACGGACAATGTATAGCTAGACTAGACCATTAAGATTTCCGTTTTACCTACAGAATCATAGCATAGTTATTTTCAAACATGATTTCTTCTGATCTATCTGTAATCTGTGTGTCTGTATCGGAGATTGTGCGATATTTGTAAATTTGTATAGATTATGGCAAAAATCGGAAGAGATAGTTAATGGAGAAGTAAATGTATTAATCTTATGGGAAAACATATTTTGTTTCCCAGATAATAGTGAATTCTCACAATTTTACATGAATAATTGTTAATCATGTCACGCCTATCTTGATTTTCATCAATAGAATGAGTGTATATATGTGTGTCTGGAATCAAGTTCGGGAGGGTGTAGAAAGTTCTTACTGGTGCCAAAAGGTTTGTAAAATTTTTAAAGGAAAATAGTAATTAAATTTTGCTCTTTTAGCCTCAGAACTGCATGTTATATAAATGTAGTTCGGAAATAAAAATAAAGCGTATCATTATATGTGGTATGTTATTAAATTGTTGAAGCTAATAAGCTGGAATTTGACACTTGATATTTTATCAATAAGCTACACCTTTGAGTCATGTTTCAGCATTCTAATATAAACCGCTTGCAGTAAAAAAAAATACTAATTCACCAAAATTTGACTTGTTGAGATAGATATGTAATTTTGTTTCTCAACGAAAGATTCTTTTGGCTAGAAAAACTTAGTTTTAATTCTTTAAAAGGTATAAGATTACTTTTCTAAACATTTAACCCTATAAAAAACAAGCTTTTCTAAACACGATCTCTCAAAATGAAGTGAATGAAACACCTTTTCACCTTTTTCTCGATTAGTATACCTGATAAAAATCATTTTAAAGAAATGGTTGGTACCTTACCTACCCTAATAAACTCTTTGGAGGGTAGCTATTAAAAAAACAATAAAAAAATAAAACTACAACAACAACAAGGCAAAGAGATTCGATTTAATCAAGCGATAAAATCGTACGATGGATGAGACGTGATTATAACTCTGATTCACACATTAAACCCGATTAATTTGTCTCATTTCTATTATTACTATTGCTATAGACTTAATTATAGGGATATTCTATCGAAAGTACATTGAGCCTTCTCTTTTTGACGATTCTAATAAATATATCTGATTTCAATTTATAATTATATTTTTAAGATAATATTTTAAATTTTACATAAATCTATTAAGGACGAATTGCAATAATGATTTTTTATTTTGTTAATTCAATTAATTTCAATTTTTTTTTTGCGGAAAAATTGTATTAAGCAAAAATCAACAATAGTAAATATTTAACTACTCCAAATAATCTTTAATAAATATTTAATTATTAATAAAGATAGTCATTTATTAGTTTACATTTCGTGACATCAACGGAAGAAGTGCCACTCAAACTACAAGGATTAAAAAGCTGACGTTTAAACTAAATATACTGCCAATGCTTTGGCCCTTTGTCAGCTACTGGAGTAAATACCTCAATAAGCTGCTTGTTTAATTTTAAGATTTTTAGAATCTATAATGCCTTCTGCTGATTTTAGGACTAGAGCACTGCATATAGCAAAGAAAAAAGGAAAGTTCTTGTCCGCATACTATCATCCAAATTTTATAATTTCTTAAAGCAAAAATCACTATGGAATTTTTTATCTTTATAATCTAATGACGTTAAATGGTACAACGGATTACTTCAATGTATTTACTTCCATCATACTCCAGTATGTAGTTGCTGTCAAAGTCGTGACAGGATTAATAATCTTCCGTTGACATAATCAAAACGAAAGTTTAAATTTGAAATAATATATGAACAATGAACATATTAATATGAAGTATATTTTTTTACATGAATAAAACTAGTAATAGTATGGGATTGGTAATTGTAATAGTAATTGGTCTAGTGGATAACGTATATGCCTTCTAATCAAGCTAGCGCGGGTTCAAGCCCGAATCGCTTCAATGCGACTTTAATCTGATCACTAAATAAATGAGAAAAAATATATCTATATGGCTGTCCAAAATGGTCTATGTTCCTGAGAACAAAAAAATTGAAACTAAAGAAAAAAATGAAATTTTTATTCTTTTCACGCTATTATTAATAATCAAGAAAAAGATATGATTGCCAATTTAGTAACTAAAGTGGGATTCTAAATTCTATCTATGGTAGTTGAGGGTTTAGCCACTAGGTCGCGAAAGGTCCGGGCTTCTAGGGCCTAAGCGTAAATTCATCTCTTTTTTTTTTTTTTTTTTTTAATGCAATCGAATGCAAGAAGGGCTGCAACAGTAAAGATGTAGCCCCTATGGATCTCGAAAGACCCTTGCGTTACCGAAGAGAAGGGAAAGTTGATTAAGTGAGAGGGTGTAGACGTAGGTGTCTATGCACCCTGGTTTTGAAGGTTTGAAGATCATAGGTGCTGGGAAAGATAGAGGCTGGGAGAGAGTTCCAGTTCCTTGAAGTCATGGGGATATATGTATTCGCGAATGAAGTGGTCCGGCACTTTTCCAATTTGACAGCGAAAGAGTGTTGGGAGTCGGCAAAACGTGTGCTGCGTGCAAAGCATGCTTTGGGGGAATTATTGATTTTATCTCATCAGAGCACCTGCCGTGATAGTATCTATAGAAAATGGAAAGGGCAGAGACATTTCTTCGATGAGCCAGCGAGTCGAGGGAGTCGGTGATGGTAGAATCGTCAATTAGCCTGACGGCTCGTTTCTGAATTGCATCAAGGGTAGCAAGAGAATATTTTGAGGCTCCTCTCCACAGATGAGAGCCGTATTCGAGACAGGGGCGGATTTGGGCCTTGTAGATGGTGAGAAGTTGTGGGGGTTTGTAAAATCGCTTGGACCTGAATAAGAAGCCAATCTTCCTTGCTGCAGATTTCGCCAAAGAGGAGATGTGTTCATTCCAAGACAGGTCAGATGCGACAGAGACGCCCAACATGGATAGGCTGTCACACATTTTCAGGGTATTCAAATCGAAGTGAATATCAGGGAAATCTCTATTTTCGCGCCTAGAAATTAGACAACATTGAGTCTTATTTGAATTAAAGTTAACTAAATTAGATCAAGGTGAAGACTTTCCTTCCCAATCCCGACCAACCACCCCTAGCGAATACATTTCTTATATAGGAGTGGGCGGCGGGCCCCTCCATCGGGTAGCCGACTGTTAGCGAACCAGCCCGAATCCCGGAGGAGAGGTGGCCCTCGGGGAGGGGGAGCTTCGCTCACCTGAACAACACGAGTTGTGGATGTTTTAAAAAGGCCACAACGCGTCGTGAACGTTTTTTCACTCAAAGGGGGGTTTTGTTCTTTGAGCCTAACATATGTGCCTATTATTTAATTTCATTGGGTCATGAAAATATACCTTCTATCCCTTTCTGTATTTCCTGAAGATGAGTCGATAGCCCGAAATATATATATTGAAAAAGAAAAAAAATTTTATATCTTTTAATTTTTTAATTTTAATGTGAAATAAGTGACCCAGTATCCTTAACTCATAGTAAATCCATATTAAATAAAATATTTATTTACTCTTATCTTTATTAAAGATGTTTCACCTAGCACCAACACCACAATCTCTACTGATTATGAAAATATACCTATAAATTTTTGTCAAAGTATTATCAACTAAATTTTATGATTTTTTAAAGCAAAAATTACTATTGATTAATTATCAAGAAAAAAGCATAATTGCAAATTTAGTGACCAAAATGGGATTCGTCTATGATAGTCTAGCGGTCTAGCCACTAGGTCGAGTAGTGGCGCCTTTTAATGGATTTAATTTGTATTCTAGTTACACTGATCCAAAGAATTTGCTTATTTTCCAATGATCATTGCTGTGATAATAGCCTTTTCAATACGTAGTGACTATCCCTTAATTCTCGTTTTTTAGCTAGTTAGCTGGTTTACCTACTTAATTAATTCATTTAATTTAACTTGTATTTTTTTATTATTGTATTTTAAGCCGAATCCCACAGGAAATCTATAATTAATTACAATTTACCGATTTATTTTAATGCACCGCTTTAATTAAAGCTAATAAAGTGCAGTCAGTGAACTTGTCTTTTTCCCCTCGAAGATAACGGAAAAAAGAGTTAATTAATATAAGAAATTCAGGTGTTTTTTTTTGAAATTCCCAACGGACAATATCAGTTCATCAGCGAAACAAATCTACAAGTCTTACTTGTGTATTTTTTTTTTTTTTTGAAATTTTTTTATAGGCGTTGAGGAAAAATGAAAAAATAAAAGAATACATCAGGTAAGTTTCTTTTTGTAGGCAGGTATTTATGTTGATCAGGTTGACTTTGAATTTTTTACTTGTTTCACAAAATAAAAGGCGATAATTTTTACATCAAGTTTTTTTTTTTTTTTTTTAATTTTTTATCCGTCAAATCGATGTTATATAAATTATATTTGTCATTGAAAAAAATTTGCCTCGAAAAAACAAATTTTACTTTCTATATTTAAATACCCCCATCTATCACTTGACCCAAAGTTAGTTACTTTTTTCACAAAGTCTTGGGCCGTAATCACAGCTAGGTTTCGTCCATGACAATTAATAAATTATGTTAAATTAGAGAATAAAGAAAGCATTGTATTATAGACAAAATCATCTACGGGGATACGAACTGGGGATCTCTGCGTGTCCACCGGTGGTCTAATACATTGTGCATGCTATAGATCCCAGGCTAAAATCCATGCCATGTGTGTTATTATCCCTTGAGCTGAGATTTCTAGGACCATGAATGTTGATTCGGTCAACAATTTCTGAACTACTTATATAAAATAAATACAAATTCTTTTATAAAATGTTGCATCATTCGTATCCATAGTAAATTAGTAACAGAAATAGTAGGGAATTGGATATAATTAAAAACACAGTTTTTTTTAAATTGACCAGACATTACGTCAATTTATTTTGACTTCCTCACTGGCCCAAAGAATGATAAAAGGTGAGTGAGGAAGTCAAAATAAATCGACGAAAACTCTGTGTTTTTAATTTTATCCAATTCCTTACTATTTATGTTACTATATTATTTTTATAAAATATTTTCAAAATGTTTATTAGAAATAAGAACTTTTTGGAAGAAATTCTTCCTTTATAAATGGAATATGGAAAAATCGTTGCTTTAAAAAATAAAATATAAACCAACTTTACTTTTTTTTTTGGGGGGGGGGGGTCGGATAGGCTAGGTGGTAGCGTGTCTGTCTGCTAACCAAGTGGACCCGGGTTCGAATCCGACTCGAGACATCCGGCTAAAATCTGACTCCCGGGGTAGGGACAAATTTAATAAAAAATAAATAGTATCGTAAATGGCTTATGGCTAGAAAGGACGAAAAGCCAAAAAAACTACTTTTTTAAAGCAATTATTTTTCCATATTCCAATGATAAGGTATAATTCTTTCCAAAACGTTTGGATTTCTAATAAACGTTTTGAGATTGTTTTATAAAAGAATTTGTATTTATTTTATACAAAAAAATCAATCAATAAATTATTTCAACATACTATTTAGAACTACTTATACACAAATCTTTATATACATTTCATAAATTAAGTTTTTTTTTTTTAAGAAAGCATTTTTCCAAATTAAATTGATAAAAGGAGAAATTCTCCCGAAACGTTTGGGATTTTAATAAGCAAATGAAGATAGTTTTTTCTTTTTTTATATAGTAAGGTTTGTATTTATTAATATTTTTTAAATCTAAAGAAAAAAAATAATAAAAGATATCTATTCTCAGGTATTTAGTTCGCTATAGGTCCTTCCTGAAGAATACATCTTGAAAAATTTTGATGTGAAACTTCTTTAGCGACGTATTTGTTTGAATTTTTGTTACAATAAGGGGGAAATGAACTAATAGAGGGGAAATAAGAGACAAGCCTTGATTTTAAAATAATAATTTAAATTTCCTAAATTTAATACATTTTATTTGTCATGAACTATTAGTGGGTTTTAAAATTAAATTCCCACTTCCCCCGTGAGCTAATGTGGCTGAGGCTCACACATTTTTACACACTTTATATTAGCTTCACCTGTATGTATTTATCTATGTATCAATGTGATTTTGTTCTGTTAAATTCCGCAAACATTTCTCTATAAAAATAATAGTTTACCTACTCAGTACTCAATTTTATATAAAAGTCATCATCATCATTGAGTATACAGTCCTAAGACTGGTTTGATGCAACAATCCGTCTCCACTCGACTCTGTCCCCCGCCAGCTGTTTAACCTCTCTAAATGTCTGGCATCCCATACCCCCAATTATTTGGTTGAAATATTCTAATCTGGTTCTTCCCCTTCCCTTTTCTTTCCCACCTCCCCCTCCAAGATATCCCTAAGCAGTCCCCCATGTCTCAGTGTGTGCCCCATCATCTGACCTCTTCTCTTCTTCAGACTCTTCCACAAGGTTCTTCTTTCTCCGATTCTTCCAAGAACTTCTTCATTTGTAATTTTATCCATCCATTTGATATTCATCATTCTTCTGTAGCACCACATTTCGAAAGCCTCTAATCTCTTTCTCTCCTCTTCTCTAATTGTCCAGGTTTCACACCCGTACATGGCTATGCTCCATACATATGTCTTCAATAGCAACTTCCTGTTTGCTAAGCTAATATAAATATATAAAAGTAATAAAAATAAATACATTTCATTCAGTTAAATTTCGCAAGCTTTTCTCTATAAAAATAATTAAGACAAAAAAGTAAAAAAATAAATTATATTTCAAAAAAATTAAAAAACAACATTCTAAAAAGTACAAAATAATGTAATACTTAATCAAAAAGCGTGGGACACTTTGTCGAAATTAATTAAAAGTACATGTTTCTGCGCCCTTTTTGATTAAGTATTACATTATTTTATACTTTTTAGAAGCGTGTTTTTTAGTTTTTAAAATATAATTTTTTATAAATATGCAATTTGTGTAATATATTTGTGCTATTATTTGATCATCATTAAATTGCGCCGAATGTTATTAATATGATGTTATTATAGATTAGAATATCAATGTTTTTCGAAGGAATATTTAAAGAGGGAATCTGATATTCAATCCCATAAGATTTTTTAAAGATAAAAATCAGAATAAGAGGAGAAGGAATTGAAGAAAAGATGAATCAGGTAAAAGTTTGGTGAGCGTAAAAGACCTCCGACAAAATACCTTGGAGGAGAAAGTCAATCGAAACCGGAACTTGTCTGGATTCTCCTAGCCGGTGAGTTTACGCCGAGGAAAAAGCCAGCGAACAAGACACCCGCAGGCGCTCTCGTATTTTTCTTGATCAATGAATTTTTCCAAAAACTTCCATAATAAATGGGTTTCGGGGCGTCACATCGCGCACACAAAACCCATTTTTTTGGCTGTTGCGTGATAATTTCCTTAGGTTTGCCAAGAAAAGAGTGCGTTCGTCCTTTTGGGTGGTGCTGCTAATGAATAGCTAGCCGTTTATAGGGGGGCCACTGAATGGCCCCTGCCAATGATACCCCTTGCCTGCCGAAAATCATCACAAAAAATTTGAACCAGAAAAAAAAATAATAAAAAAATAAAAGCTTTACTAAAAGGCATTATAAGATTCTTGAAGCGCCTCTCTCTCACCGTTGCGTTCGTTCCTCGGTGATTTTTGTTTATTTTTTCCAGGTTATATAAATTATTGCTTCGGTCAAGAATTCGTGAATATTAATTAAGAATTATTTTCAAGTCACGATTTCGAAAAAGAAGAAGTCGAGGGAATCAATCGGTGGAACAAAAAAAAAAACGTAACGAAAACTTGACAAAAGAGAGAAAAAAGAAAAATTGTTTAATTATTAATTGAAGATTAAAAAAAACTTGAATATAGATACAAGAATTTATAAGAAGGTGTATTTTTCTTTTCTCAGGGTCGATTTCAAGTTGATAAAATTAATTAATCAATAGTGAATTGATGAAAAGGCAGCTCAAGGATAATGAAAAATAAAATTCAGAATAAAAGAATTTTATTCATTTTTTCTTTGTGGCTGGTTATTGGGTAAGTGGACTTGAAATAAATTAGAAGTTAAATTTTCAAAATGTTGCTACGTTTCGCCGTATATTTTTCTGCTTCCTCAGGCAATTTTTAAACGTAATATCCTCATAATAAGTAATACTGAAATCCCTCAAATCCAAACTAATTGGGGCTGTAGTCTGTTCGAATTTCAATTTGGTCGGATTAGCCGAAAGCATCTTAGACAATTGAAGTTAACTGAATCAAGTGAAAGATTAAGTGATTTTTGTGTGTTTCTATTATTATTTCATTGTTTTTGCAAAGTGATTAACCTAAAGAATTTCAATAACCAACTTTTACCTTTTTTTAATTTTGGATGACATAAGTATGTAGACACATTTACACTTTGTTAGGCATGCTAACTGTACTTCTTTGTTAATTTGTCAACTAATTATGTAAAATAGGTTATAATGTAGAATTTATACATAATTGTTTTATCACTAAATAAATAAGTTCCTTTTTTTGGATTTGAGGGGTTTCACTGTATTTAGTTTATTACACCATATGTCGATCACAATTAAAACAATTGCCACAGCAAAACAATGACATCCTTTCCTTTTTTAAAAAACACAATCGTGTAAAAGGCTTAACTGATACAGATAACAATATTAATTAGTATCTACAATATAAAGAATCTTGTCAATGACTTATGGTGTGAGCTATATATTACTTATTATGAGGAGGTTAAGGTTAAAAATTGCCTGAGGAAGCAGAAAAATATACTGCGAAACGTAGCAACATTTTGAAAATTTAACTTCTAATTTATTTCAAGTTCAAGTACCCAATAACCAGCCACAAAGAAAAATATTAATGGACGATAACAACCTCAATTTATTAATTTAATTTAATTTAATATGATGAAAATGATGTTCCAATAAATTCTACTATTCGTAATTTTATTGTGCATTATCCTTGGTCTGCCTTTCCTTCAATTCTCAAATGAATTCTATTACCAGTCCGTCTCCAAAAGAAAATACTTCTAATTAATTATTAAATATAACTAGATTTTTTTGCCTTTATTTAGAATAATAGTTGTTTTTTTATCAAATATTGTATTGTGAATCTATGTATATGCTATTAAACCAATTATTTTACATTAATTAATGTATACTTTGTATTTTAGCTTCGACTCCGGAGATTACTTCTCCACCATCGAGTGTCCTTGATCATCTTTAGTCCTTGTTTTTAATAAGAGGAAAAAACTAATTATAGAAAAAAACCTCTTTTCCGATAATTATTCCAATACCATATTGCGGAAATTAATCCATCCAATTAATTTCTCTTTGATTTTCTATGTATTTGCTATTTTTTTTTTTATAAATTTTATTAAACCAATTATTTTACATGAATTAATGTATACATTGTATTTTAGCTTCGACTCCGGAGATTACTTCTCCACCATCGAGTGTCCTTGATCATCATTTTAGTCCTTGTTTTTAATAAGAGGAAAAACTAATTAAATAAAAACCTCTTTTCCGATAATTATTTCAATTCCATTATTCGAATCCTCCATTCCTATGTATATGCTATGATTAATTAATATATTTATGGTATTTAATGCTACAGTACAGCTGCGTTAATTAGAACAAGGTCTAATCTGATAATCGCAGTAGTCTGAACACTTCACGCCCCTCTCAAGCTTTGTTGTGTTGACATATTAACGACATACATTAAAACATTTCTGGCATTTATTTTACTATGATTTTATAATGTAAGTAA
This sequence comes from Forficula auricularia, assembly GCA_024734495.1. Classification (NCBI taxonomy): domain Eukaryota; kingdom Metazoa; phylum Arthropoda; class Insecta; order Dermaptera; family Forficulidae; genus Forficula; species Forficula auricularia. The sequence goes on along the minus strand of JALMQS010000187.1, from coordinate 16,715,549 downwards.
TTCTATTAGATTAAAAAAAGAAAATTTATATATTTATTTGAGTATTATTAAATTATTTTAATCAGAAAAGCATTGTACTTTTTTAGCAGAATAATTCGCATATTCCAAACCTCTTTCTATTTTTGGAGTTTCCCGGTACTTATACTTATTTTTACGTTTTTTTTAGATCTCAAATCCTTTTTTGTACAAAATTTTCCACTAATTTTTAAAGAATTTGAAAAAGAAAAAACTAAAACATCCTCGAATTAAGTAGTAGGTATTCGAGAATTATTAAAAATTAAAATTTATTAATTGGAAACTAGAATTTACTAAGATTATTAAAGGTATTAATATAAAACTTTGATTGAATGTCCGAAGCTGCCTTTTCCTTGAGAGTCAAACTCAAGTACCAAAAACGCTAACTGGAAAAATTATCTAATAATATACTTTTTGCTTCTGAGAATTCTTAAGAATCACTGATTTCAGAAAGATCTTCAGTCACAAATTATGAATTTAGGGATAACTAAGAAATTTTAAATTAAATTAAGATTTACAATAGCTAATAAACTACAATGAAATAAATGACTACTAATCTGTAAAAAAGAGCCAGATATTAAATTATCAAAGTTTACTTAGGTTGATTGTAAAATCAGTGATTTAATTTTGGAATGGTCTTGAATGGGATTTTGAAAAAGGCTTATTTTTTCAAAATTTGTACCAAAAAGTTAATGCTAGAGTATATAAAGCCCAAAACTTTTAGTGTAAATTTTTCATTACTTATTCATTATTATCTCAGAAACTATGTTGTAACTATGAATAAAAATTTTCTTTAAAAATGTATTAGTTATTGTTTAATGTTGGTTTAATTTTTTATAACAATGGTAAAAAGAGTTTCTTAATTATAATTAAAAATGTAGGTAAACTTTTCCATATCGCGTATAGTGCAATGTATAAGAGTCTGAAAAACTCTATCTTTGGAATTTAATATCTCCGGAATTATATTGTTCATAAATTTCGTTTTTCCACCAAGTAGCAGAAGTATTTAAATAATAAAAACTGTCTAAATTTCAAAAAAATCCTAAGAAAACAAATATGGGGATAAAACTACCTTAATTTTTTACCAATTTCGGTAAGACATCCTAAACATAACTATCAAAAAGTGCAAAAATACGAATCTATGGCGATTCGCAGAACTAAAAAAAGAGTCAAAAAGTTAAGTAGGTTCTATCTGTGCAGTAACAATGAGTATTATATTCCGACAGGAAATGTTCGTTTGCAAAACACCATCCGTGTTTATATCCTTCATCTCCGCTGCACAGGTGAATGAAAAGGTCTAATATGCGTGAGCGTGTGTGTGTGTGTGTGTGTGCTGGAGAAGATGATTGGACTCCCCTGGGGAGCTCTGAAAATCTCCCAGTTCACCTTTATATCAGAAGCCCGACTGTGTCAGCTGACTGGACTGGAGTCAGCCCTGGAGCTCCAAGCTTCCCACGGTGCCGGACCGCAGCTTCCGACCAGCTTACACACACACATACACACACATGGGTTCCTCCGCTCTTGCAGCACCCTCCTCAGGGTCCACCCGCGCAATGGTGCCGAGACACCTGTTATTTCCTCCCTAGCCTCCTCTTTTCCTCTCTCGTCTCTGGTTTTATCAACCAACAGATGACCCTGGATCGCACAATGACCTACACCCCCATGACAGGGCAGAAACTACTCACTTATTACCACCGGGGATCAAAATTTTAATTATAATATTAATTTTTCTTCCCAAGCTGCTTGCATCTTTTTATATTGTAATTAATTTGATTATTTTATTAATACCTATGATAATTTCATATTCAATACAAAGACAATACATAGGGTTCTATTCACAAGCAAAACGTCTATACAATCTGTCTGCCTGGTGTCTAGCCGTCTGCCAAACTTGAAAATTTACAAGATATACGTATCAATTATTCTCGAAAACAAAATTTTTATTAAAATTGTTTTGGGAAATTCGAATTTTCTCCAAAATAAATTTTTTTGTATCATGGAGTGTTAGGTATACGCGCAAAGATTTCTTTAAGCAGAATTAGGCTAATTTTTTTAAATTTAATTATTTTTAAAATTATGGTGTACGAGAAACCCAAAGTGACCAATTTTAGGTGATTTAATGACGAACATGGCTTAATTTAAAATTATATGAAATTACACTAATTTCCTACAATCTATTTTTATCAACGACAAAAAACGATTTCGATATCTCAAGTATTTTGGACGAAAAAAGACAAAACACTTGGCGGGCTTATTCATGATTCTTTATAAAAGTGCCTTCTTTATTATTTTGGGTTTTGAAGTTAAGTTGGAGGAAAAACTGAAAACTTTTTCCAAGACGATACTTTTCTGTCTAAATATTGATGTTTTGGAAATTGGTCCGAAGACGCAGCTAATTATTACAAACTTTTCTTCCGAATTTCATCTTTTTAGCTACAACTGTGTTGACACTATATCGTCGCCTTAGAGTGTAAGCCTGCTAAATCCATTTTTTTATCATATATGACATATTAAAACGGGAAGTCCGGTTAGTTGAGCCAGCTAACGCACTGGCCTTGCTTCGGCGCTATGACGATGTTGGAGTGGAAGGCCGGGTTTCGATCCTGGCTGGCAAATAAAAATTTCTACCGGCTAAAAACTCGGCTCCCTCACTAACCCTACTAACACTTTACTTATGTGCTGTCTAAATGAGCTTTGTTCCCGGTGACATTAAATAAATAAAAAAAGACATATTAATACAGTTCGAAAGAAAAAGATATGTAGCATCGTCCAAGTAAAACTGCTACTTAAAATTACGATTCTAAGTTGTAGAAAAAATGTGAAAAATAGTTTCTTTCCATAACAACAATATTAAATTTTATGTTTTTTCTCTGCTCTGTAAAATTTCCTTATTGTGAGGTAGCAGGTTTAAACTCTAAGGCGACGATATACTATCATTAATTTTTTCAGATTCTGTTTCTGAAGCTCTTAAAAGCCCAAAATGCAATCAATTATTCTTTAATTTTAGCAATAGATCAAACTTTCTACACTTTCCCATTATCAAGTTGATGTAATTATTCAAAGATACACAAACTGAGAGAAGAAAAAAAATATTCTTGAAAATGATTTCAGACATATACAGTATACACATATAAACAAGAAAAAATGTAATTTTTGTGTGTGTTATTGGATAAAAAAATACTTGGTAGGTTTTACATTAAGATATAAAAATAAAACGAATTTATTTTTGGAGAATCTTTAATCTCGATATATATATTTCAAGGGACTAACCAGTTGCTCCTGAAGATGGGTTAGTCACCCGAAATATATATATCGAGATTAAAGATTCTCCAAAAATAAATTCGTTTTATTTTTATATCTTAATGTGAAACCTACCAAGTATTTTTTATCCAATAATTTTTAAAAAATGTTTCACCAAGTACCAACACCAAATTCCTTAAAAACTATTTTTGTGTGTGTTAGTTGAATACTCAAGCTGACCGCTGGGATTCGTCCAATGAATGAAAAAATCCAGGGCTCATGGAATGGCTAAGAATTTCTAGTTAATTTAAAGATAAACAAAGTATTAATTTTTACTAATACTTGTAGAGATGAAATTCTGTGATAGCACGCTATTTGGAGAGATGCTCAACTGAGGGTAGCTATGTCTATCTCCGGTTAAAGTGTCGAATATCATTAGCTGACGGCCGAATCAGCTAACCGTTAGATATGTGAACAGTGCCCTAAAATAGATGCCAAAAAAGTCATAGTTTGAATGCTATTTCGAAGTAAAAACTCAGTTGATCCCAAGTCAAACTTGTCAGGAGATAAACCTGCACTAAGTGTGAGCTACTACTTCTATTGTGACGTGCGATTTTAATCGCATGAGTATCGTGGGATACTTAACAACTCGTTTGACAGGAGGCTATTAGATTAGTTTTTTTCCTAAAAATATACCTAACCAGATTTATAATAATTTTAATAATTATTTTTCACCAATCTCAATCTTTTATTCAGATGAATCGACACTTTTTGGCCGCAGGCACCCTAGCCATGAAATTTGTTCGCACAAGGAAAATCACTAGAATTAAAAGATATCTGTCTTTAATATATATAATACAAACAAAAATGGATTCACTCTGATTCAACAGAACAGAAAAACTATAGATACGATATATGATTGTTGTGAAGAAATGTATAACTAATTTAATAAATGAGGTCTCCAAGAGATCTTTAAGAAAAAAATTATCTATTTAGTATTAAAATGAAATAAAAAAAACTAAGGACACACCATGTAACTTACCGGTACCTCGTTTATTATAGTTACAAATCAGTATTTTATTAAGAAAAAAAGTTCAACAATTCATTGATAAAAGAAGGTATTATACAAAAAAGGCTAAACCTTATAGATCAGAATTGACTCCTTCTTTGTGAGAAGAGGAAGAAATTCCAGTGGTTGAGTCAGGAACCTTTGGATCTGGGTCTTGAGTGACTGAAGGTTGTAGATCGCTGGAGAATCGTAGGAGTTGGGAAAAGCGTTCCAGTCTCTAAAAGTCGAGGGGTGAACCGCGATCTAATATTGTGTACACCACACTTTCATTTCCAAGTAGAAGACACTAGATTAAGGGGCATTCTCTAATGAATTCCAATCGCGGTCCACCCCTCGCTAAAAGTCATACAATCAAACGAGTGTATCCAATATGACGGTAAAAATGTTCCTATCTACATGTTTCTTAAGATTTTATTGGGAACTATTAGCTATAACTTCTTAGAACATACACCAAGAGTATCTTTAATAAAGGGAAAATGCGGAGTCGGTTCTTCGATGGATCAGGTAATCAAACGAGCTAGATAAGGCTGAATTTCTATAATTCTGAGAGCTGGTTTCTGAATAGCGTACTACTCCAGGGTGGTTTGGAGAACTCTCCATAAATGAGACATATTTTCGAGGTATAGGTGAACTTGATGAGTGTTTAGGGTAAGATATTGAACAATACAGTGTTTGGATAGAAAGCTTACATGAAGTAATTATTGGTATCAGAAAAATTCAAAATCCACTTTTATCAAAAAATTTCATTGAGTTCCAAATCAAAGGGAATGTCTGGAAAATTACGGAAGACGAGCCTAGATACAGGGCCGAATTTATTCTAAGTGCCACCCCCGGGCATCCTGAAAAATGTCGCCTCATTACCTAAAGCCTAAATAAAATAGGTAAATGTTTGATAGACAATTTTCAAATAAATAAAATGATTCATTTATAGTCGAAAATCGTTTTATTATAAATAGGATATTTACATATAAAACAATGTTTTCTTATTGAAAATCACAAATTGACAAACAAAACGATTGCTCATAAATTGCGACAATATAATACTTCTTTTTAGAGGCAAACGCGTCTGACTTTTTGATTTACAAACTGGAAAATTAAATCTTCACAATCTCAACCTTGAATTAAATCTGATTCAATGCACAGAATGGCTAAACTATTCAGCATATTTTCGCTCATTGTGGAAGGTAAGTAGTTTTTTTTGCTTTTCGGCCTTTCTAGCCAATTCTAGGCAATTTAGGATACTAATTATTTTTATTTTTTTAGAAATTTGTCTCTACCCCGGAGTCAGGTTTTAGCCGGTTGCCTCGAGTCGGATTCGAACCCGGGTCCACTTGGTTAGCAGGGTGACACGCTAACCCCTAGCCTACCCGACCCCCAAGTAGTTCTTAATTTTTTCTCACGTTCCAAATTTTGTCTCCCCTGGAAATTTGCCGCCCTGGACACTAGCCCCTAGTGACCCTAGTATAAATCCAGCGTTGCCTAGATATTAGACAGCATTGTGCTTTGAGTGCATTAAAATTAAATGGTTTACGACATTTTTAAGAGTGCATAAATTTAGATCATTCAAAAAAACAATTTATTTTTTGTATTTTTATGCACTAATAATAAAATCTATAAGTAAATATTACTTTATAGTTTAGTATAACAAACTAACTTGATTTTTTCCTTTTTAATTTCATTTCCATTGACATTCTTTCTCTTCTACCATAAGTCGAAAAAAAAACACCACAAATATTCATTGCAATTTCTTGTCACATCGTCATTTTTTATATCTTGAAATAATTTGCCATAGTATTGAAATCTAAGAATTTTCCAATCAATTCAACGGAAACCCAAATAAGGTAAAAAATCTGATGATACGAGATTTCATATAATTGAGTTGCTTTTCAAAACCTCCCTCCCCTCTTTAACCCTTCCTCTCTTCATCTTTGTAAAGAAAAAACTGTTGGAAATCGAATGTATCAATAATTATTTGATAATAACAGGGTAAAGCAAGAACAAAAGAATTAGTTTGGGAAGAAATATCACATTTGACGTGACTGGCGCGTTTTCCAATGCAATTCCGACAAATCATATAATTAGACGTTTTTGATTTTTTTTAATTCTTTTTGATTTCAAGATATTAAAATTTTGGTTTTTTGGTGATTTCTTAAGTGTTATTTTTCAGCTGCTTTTTTAATAAACAGGTCAGTGTGATATGATTAAGCCCACCCTTTGATTTAATCTCATTTGAATCGTAAGCTTCTTAAATTCCACCCTTTCATGTTTTTTCTTTTTTTGTGTTTTAGATAATATCAGTTTGTTATATAGGCTGTTCCAATAGCAGCTGGAATTTAAATTTGAGAACTATTTCCCAATTAACAGATCTACAACAGCCGTCATATTTTACATTTGTGAATTAGACAGATGACAAATAATAGGGCACTACACGATGACAGAACGCGTAAAATTTTTTAATTTATTATATTTACTGCTCAGGTTCTAGCTTATATTGACAATCTCATTCATTCTTAAGAAGTATTGGGAAACTAAGAATTTCGATACGCTATCTGGTGGTCAAAGTTAGTACTAGAGGATGAAGGATAAATAACCATATGATTAATGCAATCTCAATGACAACAACGTTTAAAAAAAGTTTCAATTTTCATTTTAAATGAATAAGACTTAAAACAACTAATTATTGAGTTTGATTTATAAACAACATAAAAACGTATATAAATATCTTTATAAACATGTAATTCGCTCCTCATAAAAATAAAAGTAATGTGTACTGTTGTTTTTATGGGTGTAAAAGTCAAACATCAAAACATGAAACAGTTCGCTTTCATTTATTTTGGCAAAAAATTATAGTTTTGTGAAAATTTAACAACGTTCAGAATACAAGTGCATACGGATAATTTTATTCCAAAATTTTCGGAATTTATTTCGAACGATCATGATTTTGGTACATCAACTTAAATTAATTTAATAAAAATAAACTGCAACGAATCGTTGCTAAACTTTATCCAAATTCATTTGAAATATTAATATGTTTATTCCTTTATTATTAATCAGATATCACTTGCGATTTGCAGTTCATCTTGACTTTAATTCAAAAATAATGATCTATTCTCATTTAATAGTCGAGGAATAACCATTCTACATTGGATTTTTGACGTTACGGTTATTATTAGCAACCATTGCTGAAGACATGGAAGAATCGACTTAAAATCAAAAATAGCCATCGATTCTCATCTAATACCTGAGAAATAAAAATTCTACATTGGATTTTTGACGTTTCGGATTATTATTGGTAACCATTGCTGAAGACATGGAGGAATCGAACTGAAAATCAAAAATAACGATCGCTTCTTATCTACTACTAGAGGAATAAACTTATTGCATTCCATTTTTGATGTTTTGACTATTAATGGCAACCTCTACTGAAAACGTGGAATAATCGACTTAAAATCAAAAAGATCTAAATTCTTTTATAATAAACAACTTAAGCTTGAGCAGTGTCTTCAGCAATGGTTACCAATAAAAACCGAAACGTCAAAAATCCAATATAGAATGGTTATTCCTCAAGTACTAGACGATAATCAATCGATATTTTTTATTTTAAGTCGATTTTTCCATGTCTTCATCAATGGTTACCATTAAAAACAGAAACGTCAAAAATCCAATATAGTATGGTTATTCCTCAAGTACTAGACGATAATCAATCGTTATTTTTGATTTTAACACGATTCCTCCATGTCTTCAGCAATGGTAACGTGATAAGAAAACAACGCAGTTGCTATGGTTACTTATAAAATTTCCTCAAAATTTTTTAAGAATTTCACAGAGAGAAGGCTATCCATTCTTACTTAAGCAAGTTTAATTGAGCTATATTAAAAAGATCAACTGAATAAATTTTAAAGAATTTAAAATAAAAATTATAAAAAAGTACTCTTACTCTGGAGTAAAGTACTTTAAAATATAATTTTACTAAAAACTTTATTTAACCTTTTTTGTGGTCACCAAGGTACTTAATTAGGATATTAAATTTCATCAAAATTGGTTAAGTCATTTTCAAGATATTTAGAAAAAACTAAAAAAGTAATGAAATAAAGTACTAATGTTTATTGGCCGATATGTACCAAAAACTAATCAGCGCTTCATTTGTTAAAATAATGGTAGGTTTTTGATTTCATTTCATTCAGTGCAACGGTGTGGAAAAAATCGTGGGCCAAAAAAACGATAACATACATACATACATACATCCGCAAGCACTAAATGAAAAAATCGCACTTTTTGGCCTCTCGGCAGAGACCCATGTAATTTTTGGCAAAACCGTCACGTGCTAAAATTCAACCTAATTGAATACTACAATTTATGACTTTAATTGAGTCCATGGGTTCCGTAGTCTTTACCTGAGGACCCTTTGAATTCGCGCTTGCCGCGAGACCGATTACAATACTTTCCCCATGCTTCGCATTGGATAAAGTAAAAATTAGTGGAATATAGCGACAATATTTCTCCGCAATATTATATATAGTGCCTGAGAACCGAGCGATGCTCGGTAACTTTTTGCTTCTAAATAGTAGAATAACACATGACAGTTGATAAGTAAACCAATTTAAAAAAAAAAATCTTTCATGTAAATGTCCACTTCAGGTGTTTCGATTTCAAGGAAAAACTTGTTGTATCCCTTCTATCCTATATCGAGCTTAAGTTTTGAATTTCAAGGCTCTGCGACTTACCGAAGACGAGATATGAACGATTAAAATATTTATTTTGCGACATGACTAATTTACACCCCCTTCCTTTATTTCAATCAGATTAAAATTTATACACGACTAATAACTCATGAGACTTGATAAGTACACCAATTTTTAGCGAAATCGTTAGTGCCGTTTACGAGAACCCGATTCTATATATATATATATATATATATATATATTATGCTACAAAGTCCATCTGTCTGATTCTTTTTGGGGAATCGAAACAGATGAACTTTGTTCGAATATTCAATAATAAATTTTATTTGGAATGTTTAATGTTAACGTTAGATGAACGTGAAAGTTAAAACTTTTTTCTCAGGTCACTGCCCTATTTTGGTGCAATTGGGACCTGATTCGTTTTGATACTGAACCAAGAGTTGGAAAAAGATAGGACCCAGCCGGGTATGATCCGGCATCCTCTGCGTTAAGCCCGCAAATGCCTTTTCCATTTAAGCGATGGATTCCCGAATAGGTCATATAATCAGATTTTATATATATTCAACTCTTTAGTTCAAGCGCGTATTCAACTATTTTCTTAATTTAAGGTTGGCAACTAAGTAATTGCGGATTTTACTCTATATGATATGGCTTCAGTTGAATTTTTAGAGTTTGCTGGCGTAGTCCAAATGTAAAACACATTTTATTATTTGATAGTTGGCAATTCAGCTGTCAATCAGTAAAAAAGTTTTTTGATCGGTTGCGTAGTTTTGTTTGGCGTTCGTTGACAAATGGAAAATCAAAAGGAACATTTTCGTCATATTTTGCTTTTTATTTCCGCAAAGGGAAAAACGCATCGCAAGCTCACAAAAAGTTATGTGCTGTTTATGGCGACGAAGCCTTTAAAGAACGGCAATGTCAAAATTGGTTTGCCAAATTTCGTTCTGGTGATTTTTCACTCAAAGATGAAAAACGCTCTGGTCGTCCAGTTGAAGTTGATGACGACCTAATCAAAGCAATAATCGATTCGGATCGTCACAGTACAACACGTGAGATTGCAGAGAAGCTTCATGTATCACATACATGCATTGAAAATCACTTAAAACAACTTGGCTATGTTCAAAAACTCGATACATGGGTTCCTCACGAACTGAAAGAAACGCATTTAACGCAACGCATTAACAGCTGCGATTTGCTAAAGAAACGTAATGAAAATGATCCATTTTTAAAACGACTGATAACTGGCAATGAAAAAATGGGTTGTTTACAACAATATCAAGAGGAAAAGATAGTGGAGCAGGCCAGGTGAACCAGCTCAAACAACATCAAAAGCTGGTATTCATCAAAAGAAGGTTTTGTTATCAGTTTGGTGGGATTACAAAGGAATTGTCTACTTTGAACTCTTACCACCCAACCGAACGATCAATTCTGTTGTCTACATTGAACAACTAACTGAAATTAAACAATGCAGTTGAAGAAAAGCGGGCCGAATTGACAAATCGAAAAGGTGTTGTATTCCATCATGACAATGCAAGGCCACACACATCTTTGGTCACTCGGCAAAAATTATTGGAGCTTGGTTGGGATGTTTTGCCACATCCACCATATAGTCCTGACCTTGCACCATCTGATTACTTTTTATTTCGATCTTTACAAAACTCCTTGAATGGTAAAAATTTCAATAATGATGATGATGTCAAATCGTTCATGATTCAGTTTTTTGCTAATAAAAACCAGAAGTTTTATGAACGTGGGATTATGATGCTGCCTGAAAGATGGCAAAAGGTCATTGATCAAAATGGGCAATACCTTACAAAATAAAGTTATTTAGTTCCATGAAAAAATTGTCTTTGATTTTCTAAAAAAATCCGCCTATTACAGTTGCCAATCAATATATATTGAATCGTTTTCTCGAAAACGGCTCTAACGACTTTCACTTAGTCAGCAATAGTATGGTTCTTATAAATTTGTTATAAGTTAAAACTTTCGCGTTCATCTAACGTTAACATTAAACATTCCAAATAAAATTTATTATTGAATATTCGAACAAAGTTCATCTGTTTCGATTCCCCAAAAAGAATCAGATATATATATATAAACTTTGCTCATTTAATATACTTAACTACCTGGAGCCACCGAGGAATGCTCGGCAACTTTTTGCTTCAGTTAAAAGTTATATATTAATATTATTTTTAATTTAAAATTCTGATAAAAACCGCCCTATCACTGCACATCACCCCGGCACCCCACCCCCCTGGACCCCACCTCCATACCAGCCCATCTACGCTCCTGGACCCCCGCCGCATACCGCACCCACACACCACACCCCCGCCACGCTCCCTGGACAACCACCCCCATACCGCCTTCGAGCAACGCACCCCCGCTATGCCCTCTAAAATATAAAAAATTTAAATAAAACTCTCTTAGTTTTCGAGTTATGGGCATTTTTTGAAAACCACGAAAATCGCTACCCTGCTCTCATATTTTATAATTCTAATTTTTGTTACGGAATCCTGAATAATACTGCTATCGATCACAAAACAGAAAATAACTAAGAGTATTATACTTTTTGAGAAAAAAATATTTTTGTCAGATTCATGTGTCAAAAAATTTTAATCAGCTAACTTTGACTCTTGATATCTTAAAAAAAAACTGTGTCAAACAATAATGGCAAATTAATCTAAAAAATTGACGCTTTTAATCAAGATTTCAAAATGGTATAAAACATTCCACTTTTTTAAAAAACAAAAAATAATATTTGCATTTTTATGCGAAAGAAACCAATTTCAAAACACAATTCGTAATTGACTAAAGGGTAGAATTTAACATGAAAACAGATATCAAATAATTTTAATTTTAATTTGTAATTTTAAATATTATTAGATATTGAAAATAAAAACAATTATTATTTTGAACATTTACTTTAATTGAATAAAAATATTTTAATAAATTAAATTAGTTTTCATGTTAAATTCTACCCTTTAGCCAATTACGAATTGTGTTTTGAAATTAGTTTCTTTCGCATAAAAATGCAAATATTATTTTTTGTTTTTTAAAAAAGTGGAATGTTTTATACCATTTTGAAATCTTGATTAAATGCGTCAATTTTTTAGATAATTTGCCATTATTGTTTGACACAGTTTTTTTTAAGATATCAAGAGTCAAAGTTAGCTGATTAAAATTTTTTGACACATGAATCTGACAAAAATATTTTTTTTCTCAAAAAGTATAATACTCTTAGTTATTTTCTGTTTTGTGATCGATAGCAGTATTATTCAGGATTCCGTAACAAAAATTAGAATTATAAAATATGAAAATTCGTAGCCACAGTATTCAAATATTTAGAGCAGGGTAGCGATTTTCGCGGTTTTCAAAAAAATGCCCATAACTCGAAAACTAAGAGAGTTTTATTTAAATTTTTTTATATTTTGGACAATCCTGAACTCACCTATCTCGTGTTCACGTTTGATCCTTGACTTTTGGGACACCCTGTATATATAGGTATATGTTTATTCTATGAAGCAAAGGACAACCTCGTTGATCTCTCCTTTATGAATTAACTTTTTTAACTCATGCTGCCATGATATTCGAGATTATGTTAAAATTTTTAATAAGATATCCAAAGTATATTTTTAATTGTTTAATTTACCATTTAATTATATTATAGGGAGCGTGCGTTAAACATAGAAACAGCAGTACTGCTGAAGGTAGCGCACTCTTGTGTTTATTTATTCAAATTATTTTGGGAGAATTGGGGCAATTATTGTAAATTATTATATGGTAGTATATATCATAGATAGAAGAGTCGAGTCTCTTTGTCTTGGAAGTTTAATAAAATATCCCACAAAGTTTACATTTTCGTCGCCAGTTGGCGCTAAAGTCGTGACGAACGGTCCTTATAATAATGTACTACGAGGGGTGAAACGCGACCTAATAATGCTGTACACCTACTTCCACTTGTACTTCCAAATATTTCCAAGTACTTCCAAATATTTCCAAGTACTTCCAAATATTCCTAAGTACTTCAAATATTCCCAAGTACTTCCAAATATTCAAGTACTCTCCAAATATTTCCAAGTACTTCCAAATATTTCCAAGTACTTCCAAATATTCCCAAGTACTTCCAAGTACTTCCAAATATTCCCAAATACTTCCAAATATTCCCAAGTACTTCCAAATATTCCCAAGTACTTCCAAATATTCCCAAGTACTTCCAAATATTTCCAAGTACTTCAAAATATTTCAGGTGCTTCCAAATATTTCCAAGTACTTCCAAATATTCTAAGTACTTCCAAATATTTCCAAGTCACTTCCAAATATTCCCAAGTACTTCCAAATATTCCAAGTACTTCCAAATATTCCCAAGTACTTCCAAATATTTCCAAGTACTTCCAAATATTTCCAAGTACTTCCAAATATTTCCAGGTACTTCCAAATATTCCCAAGTACTTCTAAATATTTCCAAGTACTTCCAAAATACTTCCAAAGGGGTGTACAGCTACTTCCAATCGCGGATCACCCCTCGATGTACTACTTCTTCAGGTCTTCAAATAATGTGTAGCATGACTATTTGAAGCCCTGAAGAAGTCGGCAAAGTCGACGAAACGTTAGCTGATAAATAAATAAGTCACACATAAAAACTTGTCTTTATTTTCCTATTATAAAGTTTCAAATTAAAACAAAAATAAATAAATAAAAGCAATACGAAAAATACCACATTCAACACCAAAGTGAATAATGTCCAAAAATATGTCCTACATAGATGAAAATCTGAAGAATCTGTTGACAAACCATTTATTCGAAAAAAATTGTGATTTCGAAATTATGTAGTTGATGAACAAAAATCAAATCATTGTGATTTAAAATGCCGAGATATAATATGACGAGTCAGTCAGTCTGTAATGATGAGTTGGCTAATAATTTCTTCTGAAAAAGGAATTTGTTTTAAAATAAATAAATAAATAAATGTTTAGGTAATCGTATCGTTCAAGTCTGCCGTGAGTCAGCGAGAAGAGAAAGAAACCCGGCCAGCTGGATCATTGATTGCTAAGCCAAACAAACTCAATAATGGATATTCTATATTCTTAGAGATTATTTAATAGAGGGGAATGATGTTGCTCATTTGACAACACAACAACTCTTAACTCTTAACCTAGCCTAACAACCAACCGTTCGTTTTCGTGTGATGTAACAAAGACACTACAGAGAATTAAAATATTAGAATATAAAAAAAGTGAATTACTTAAGCATTTATATAAATGAACATAAAAAGCGTCCAAATACAAGTTAAATGTTACGTAGATAACAATTATATTTTGTTAAAAATTTTAAAAAAATCCAATTAAAGATTTTAGGTAAAATATCCGTCATTTCTTATGATATTATTTGATCGAATTACACGATACGCTTAACAAACAAAAAAAGCTCACCGGGTGGTCAGATTAATAGATAAATTAAAAAAAAATCATGTTTTTTCATTGTTAAATAAAACAAGTATTTCAGAGATGGGCAAAATACATCAAAACATGTATTTTCGATACAAAATACATTTCAAAATACAAAATACATATGTATATACCGGGTGAGGTTTTTTTATCTTGAGACAGTCTTATAACTCAAAAACAGTGCATTATATGGAAAAAAAGTTTCAAATAAAAGTTTGTTTATATCGAGGGGGAAACTAAACTACGCTATTGTTTGTCGACTTAGAACAAGCTTTCAATGGTATTTCAATGTCAAATTCTGTTTTTAAATAGAATCCTATATTTTTCTATACGTGTACTTAATTTACAAAAATAACTGAACAACTTTCATAAGAACTATTTTTTTATACGACATCAAATAAACAAAATACATGAATCAATTAGATCTCAAAAAAAATTCTTAATAATTATTTTTAACAATTATTCAACTTAATTATCAAATAATAATGATTAAATAATTAATTATTAAATAAATAATTTGATAATTTTTCGACACTCTTCTGAGACATTCAAGAGAGTCTTCTGGATGAATTCCAGTTCCAATTTCCTTATTTTGGCCAGTTCCAGTTTCTGCGTAGCCGTTCCATTTCCTGTTTTTGTTTTTGTTGTTGTTTTTTTAACAGATAACAACATAATAACATGAAGCTTGTGAGGGTGTATTCCTATCAGGAAATTTGCTAATTTTAATAAAATTTAGACAAATTGATTTTTTAAACTGAAAGTTTCAATTATTTTGTTAAGCAATTCAAATAAAATTAGTTTGTCATGAACTATTAGTGAGTTTAAAAACAATAATTTAAATTTCCTAATTTGAATAAAATTGATTTATCATGAACTGTTAGTGGTTTTTAAAATAATAATTAAATTTTTTTAATTTTAATAAAATTTATTTGTCATGAACTATTAGTGAGTTTTAAAATAATAATTAAAAAGTGAATTTATTTTTATTTAGGCATTAATTTCAATGGCAGCCCCATAACACTTCTTCCACATTTAATGCATAAATTAAGATCATTTTAATTCTGTCTTCAACAAAAAATGCTCCATTTTTATTATGGAAATACAATATAACTATCTACTGGATTGACACGAGAAATTAACTTTTGTAAAGTCAAGAATTTTAACTAGTTCTTTTAAGTAGAAAATAATCTCTTAAATCTGTGTATAATGAAGTTTTAAGATCATTATAAACACTTATTTCATTGTTGTGACTTTTCGATTAATTAATTATTTAATTAATAATTAATTATTTGATCATTATTATTTGATAATTAAGTTTAATAATTGTTAAAAATAATTATTAGGGGGTTTTTTTGAGATCTAATTGATTCATTTATTTTGTTTATTTGATGTCGTATAAAAAATAGTTCTTATGAAAGTTGTTCAGTTTTTTTTTGGAGATTAAAAATATATACAGAAACATATAGGATTCCAATTTTCTCATTAATATATTAAAGAATAATCAACATATTAAGGAGAATTGTTTTGATCGCGCTTTTTAAACAAGATATATATCGCGAGACATTGGATTATAGCTAAATGGATCATATCTTTTTCATTCTCTCTTGGTCCAGACTTAAGACTCAGTAGACTCCAATAGCTTCAACCAGCAGTAGTCTCGCGATATATATCTTGTTTAAAAAAGCGTGATCAAAAACAATTCTAGTTAATATGTTTGATTATTCTTTAATATATTAATGGGAAAATTATAAATTTATTTAAGTTTTTTTTTTTTTTTTAATGATATTGATGTGAGAAGGAGATACACCAGAAGGTGGATCCCCTAAAGGCCAGTATGGGCTGGCCCCTCCATCGTGAAAAGAACAGAGCAGAAGGAAAAGAAGCCGGGATCACGAGCTAATCTCAGAAACTTAGATACAATTCAATATCCAATTTACTAAGGTTTTAGGGGCTTCGAGCAGTGGTAAATTCTCCGCGCGATAAATTCGGTTAAATTTATCTCCCACTTAATTTTTATTACCAGACCCTATACTTACAGAAAAAATGTCTGGGTATAGCCGGGAATCGAACCCGAGACCTCCGGGTTGCCAGTCAGTTACTCTGACCATTAGATCACGGAGGCGGACAAACTTCATTATTTCAAGTTAGAAATATATAATTTTAGATATTATTTTTCACTTAATATTTGACAAATATCACCAGCATTCGATTAGTGATTAAATCAAATATAGGAAACATACGATATAGGTTTCCATTTAAAAATAGAACTTGACCCCAAAATACCCTTGAAAGCTTGTTCTAGGTCGACAAACAATAGCGTAGTTTAGTTTCCCCCTCGATATAAACAAACTTTTATTTGAAACTTTTTTCCATATAATGCACTATTTTTTAACTCGAATGTTTTCTACATTTGATTCAATCGCGAATCTAATGTAGGGAATTTTTGTCAAATATTGAGTGAAAATAATATTTGAACTTATATATTTCTAACTTGAAATAATGATATTAAATAAATTTTTATAATTTTTCTCATTAATATATCAAAGAATAATTGATACGTCAACGTGAATTATTTTTTTGAAAAAGATATTTTTATCTCGCGAGACTACTGCGGATTACGCTATTGGAGTCTGCGGAGTATTAAGTCTGGACCAAGAGAGAAAAGATGTGATCCACTTAGCTACAATCCAACGTCATTTCGCGTATAGCCCGCTAGACATTCGGATGGATCACCAAGTGAATTTGAAATCTCAGATGTTATATATTCGATCTCCCAGTCCAGAGCGCTAGATCTATTAGCATGTTTGTTAGATGCCTGCCATTAATTAACTGAAGGTTTTCTACATTTGATTCAATCGCGAATCTAATGTAGGGAATTTTTGTCAAAAATTGAGTGAAAATAATATTTGAACTTATATATTTGAAATAATGATATTAAATAAATAATAATTGAAAGTAATGGAAGGCAGCCCAGAGGTAGTGAGGAAAGAAAAAATTAACACATATAAAATAAGGTGTAATTTATTGAATCCTTCCTCCTTTCCTTTCAAACCGACATTTCGGAGGATTTTTCCCTCCTTCAGGGTTTCAAAGGGTCAATGAATGAAACAAATAAAATGTTTCCTTCTTCTCTCCACAGTAGTGTTCAAAAACTTTCTTCATTTTTAACAAAAGGCATAGAAAGACAAAAAAAATTTTTTTCCTTCTTTTTCTTAATTAGATCTGAAGAAGGTTTTCTTAATTAGACCTGAAGAAGGAGGGAAAATCCTCCGAAACGTCGGTTTGAAAGGAAAGGAGGAAGGATTCCAATAAATTACACCTTATTTTATATGTGTTAATTTTTTCTTTCCTCACTACCTCTGGGCTGCCTTCCATTACTTTCAATTAAAATTTCTACCAGTCCGTCTCTCTCCAGAGAAAAATATAACATCTGAGATTTCAAATTCACTTGGTGATCCATCCGAATGTCTACGCGAAATGACGTTGGATTGTAGCTAAGTGGATCACATCTTTTTCTCTCTTGGTTCAGACTTAATACTCCGCAGACTCCAATAGCGTAATCCGCAGTGGTCTCGCGAGATAAAAATATCTTTTTCAAATCAGCGCGGTCAAAATAATTCTTGTTGTTCAATTATTCTTTGATATATTAATGAGAAAAAATTATAAAATTTATTCACTATTTTTAACCGACTTCAAAAAAGGAGGAGGTTCTCTATTCGACTGAATTTTTTTTTTTTTTTTTTTTTTTGTGCCTATGTTACCTCATATCTCCGCCAATTGTCAACCGATTTTGAAAATTTTTTTTGCATTGGGTCCAGTCTAGCTTCCGATTGGTCCCATTTTTTTTTCGATTTTTTTCCATAGGTATTAGACCTTTTTTATTAGGTTTGTTTAGACCTAACCTCTTTGTTTATGAACCGATTTCGATGGTTCTTTTTTTATCCGAAAGGGGTGTCTTAGGGATGGTGTCATATTAATTTGGTCAAGTTCTGATGATATGATCACTATTAATGACATCACTAAAAAGAGAAAAATAAAAATAATTTTTAAGAAAAAATAAAAACCGACTTCAAAAATTAAATGCAACAAATAAAAATACACTAAAGGTATAAAATAATTATTATCTTATTTAGTTACAACTAAACGACGAAATATTAACACGAAATTACTTTTTGAAGTTGGTGCCAAACATATACCTTTTATGAATCGCACTCGACGGATCTTACTTAGTACGTTTCGGGTACGCTCGCTTATAGGTATAGTTTGTTTGGCACCGACTTCAAAAAGTAATTTCATGTTAATATTTCGTCGTTTAGTTGTAACTAAATAAGATAATAATTATTTTATACCTTTTAGTGTATTTTATTTGTTGCATTTAATTTTTGAAGTCGGTTTTTATTTTTTTCTTAAAAATTATTTTTATTGAGTTATAAGACTGTTATCTCAAGATAAAAATCTCACCCGGTATATACACTTACAAAAACACTAAAATGAATAAAAATAAATTGCGAAAATCTTGCGTTATTTTTTCTTAATCGGATTCGATTAAATATTTTAATCACAGGACTTAAAGTAGACTTTAAGGCCATAAAACGAGAGAAATAAATACATGTGCTAATTCGGGAACATATTATCAAAACATAAAATAAATTTTGAAAAGAGACAGATTTTATTTATGACCATATGACCGACCACCTGTTTAGGAAATATTAGGTACCTACTATAAAAACTAAAGAATAATAATAAATGGCTTTGGCTGATTTTCTTAACCGTTTTGGAAATTCGAAGGTGTCGTCGCGCGGGGGGCATTATATAATTTTATTAGGCAAATAAACCTCGAATAATTTTATTTATTTAAATTTTGATTTAACAAATATTTGTTTTTGTTTTTATTTTTTTTTTTATTTCAATGATATTTTTAATTACATAATTCAATTGAGGGGGCTTCTGAGCTTTGTACCTAGAAATCAAAATACAGTAGAATCTCGATAATCCGGCACTCGATAGTCGAAATCGATTTTTTAGCGAAATTCGAAAGATTTAATGTCTTGTTACAGTGCGTGAACTATTAGTGAGTTTTAAAATTATAATTAAATTTGTGTGCCTATATAGTTTTCGAGAATCTATATAGGCACTATATAGTTACTATATAGTTTGAAACATTGTGCTACTAGGGAATACAAGGATTTTGAAATAATAATTAAATTGATTTATCATGAACTATTAATGAGTTTTAAAATAATAATTTAAATTTTCTAATTTTAATTAAATTGATTTATCATGAACTATTAGTGAGTTTTAAAATAATAATTTCAAATTTCTTAATTTTAATAAATTTTATTTGTCATGAATTATTAATGAGTGTTTAAAATATATAATCTAAATTTCCCAATTTTAATCAAATTTATTTGTCATGAATTATTAATGGGTTTTAAAATAATAATTAAATTTCCTATTTTGAATAAAATTGATTTATCATGAACTATTAGTGGTTTTTAAAATAATAATTTAAATTTTCTAATTTTAATAAAATTTATTTATCATGAACTATTAGTAGGTTTTAAATTAATCATTTAAATTTTCTAATTTGAATAAAATTGATTTATCATGAACTATTAGTGTTAAATTTGCTAATTTTAATAAAATTTATTTGTCATGAAGTATTAGTGAGTTTTAAAACAATAATTTAAATTTCCTAATTTGAATAAAATTGATTTATCATGAACTATTAGTGGATTTTAAAATAATAATTAAATTTGCTAATTTTAATAAAATTTATTTGTCATGAACTATTAATGCGTTTAAAAACAATAATTTAAATTTCCTAATTTGAATAAAATTGATTTATCATGAACTATTAGTGGTTTTTAAAATAATAATTAAATTTGCTAATTTTAATAAAATTTATTTGTCATGAACTATTAGTGAGTTTAAAAACAATAATTTAAATTTCCTAATTTGAATAAAATTGATTTATCATGAACTGTTAGTGGTTTTTAAAATAATAATTAAATTTTTTTAATTTTAATAAAATTTATTTGTCATGAACTATTAGTGAGTTTTAAAATAATAATTAAAAAGTGAATTTATTTTTATTTAGGAAACAAATCAAAGATTTTAGTAGAAATATTTTTACATTGCATATCAGAGGGTTTCGTCCCCTTGGGAATCGAACCCAAGAAACTCAAAAAAGATGCTTAAATCTTTACATTAATCATTAATAATAATTAAAATTTTCTAATTTTAATAAATTTTTTTGGTCATGAACTAATAGTGGGTTTTAAAATTAATTTAAAAAAATCACGTCCGCGTCGTCGTATTTGATTATTTTAAATAAAAAAAATAATTTTCTTTAAATAATAGAATTAATATAAAACGAGATTTTCTTGCGTGCCTTCGGCAAGCCCTCGAAGCTCGGCCCTCCGGGTTGGTGCCCTGGCGGGCAGCGTCTCGGTCCAAAAATTTTATTCCTCTTAAAAAACCACACTCCAAATGTATAACCGTAAACTACCGAAAATACATCGTCTCTTAAAAGTTTCGCATCTTTAATTTTTGAGTGGCGAGGGGGGGGGAGGAACAATTATCAATATATTTAATGATTCTTAATTTAAAATGAATTGGAGTCTTTCATTTCAAAATTAGAGTCCAAATTAGAATTATATTTCAAATTTGCCTGGTTAATGCAAATCGATTGGAGCCATCAGTTTAAAATCCGAGCTGAGAATTATATTTCAAATTTGCCTCGTTAATTAATATATATTTAATGTTTCTTAATTTAAAATCTATTGGTGTTTTTTCATTTTCATTCGAGTTCAAATGAATACAATATTATCTCGACACAAAGTCCAAATCAAAAATATATAGTTTTAGTAAAAGAAATCAAGATATAAATATTAATGTGACATTGGTCTAGTGGTTAGAGCTGATGATCTGGTTCAACCAGAGTGCATCTATGATGGAGACAATAAGAATTTTTGAAAGGAAATGCCTTAGAGCCTGCCTAAATACTTATAGAAGCCCAGAAACAAATTTTCTTAAATACGTTAGCAACAAAAAATTATATAAATTAGCTAATATTAACAGATTCGACTGCTTCATAATCAAACTAATTCGAAATTATTATACCCAAATAGTCAATATCCAAGAGAATAGCCTCATATTTGGATCCGTATATCCAAATGAAAGTTATTTCAAAAAAACTCTAAACTCTGGCTATATCCCCCCAGAAGCTTTCCCATACCTGGATGCCCAAGGGTATATCCAGGACACGAACAAAATCCCAATAATATTTCACATCTATAGAAGAAAAAATGACAAAAGAATTGAATATCATCCCTTTCTAGACAGCAGAGATATATATAGGCACTGGAGATATAGCCAGGAAATATCTGATAAGGACAGGAAGGAGACGGTTTGTCCCAAAAAATGCTGGTGGCTTGACCAATAATTAATAATAAATGTAAATGTATTTGTTTATTTGCTTATTTAGCAGCTTATTTGTTTATTTATTTTTATTTAAATGAAGTGAGTGGAGTGAATGAGTGTGATAAAAAAAAGGTCAAACTTGACCGAGCCATTGTATATACTATTGTATAAATTCCTTCTCTTCATCCCTTTTGTAAATAATTTCCCAAAGAAATTATAAAAACAAGGTTTTTTTTTGAAGCCATTTCCTTGTAAAACAAAAATAAAGTTATATCCCTACCCCTTAATTTAAGAAGGAAAAACCCGAAAATGTATGTAAATTAGTAAATAATATATTAATTCATAACTACGAATACATTGTATGTAATGTAGATTAAACTTAAAAAAATAATAATATTCCATATCCCGGAGTGTTAGGGATATTATTGTAAAAAATGTATATAAATCTTTTTGGCTAATAAACACTTTATAAAAAAAAAAAAGAGCTGATGACCATAGTTCAAGAGTTCGTAGGTTCGATTCTAGGCAAGAGGGTAATTTTTTAGAGAAATTTCTCTAAGCGTTGTTACAAATTAATCTAGATAAATATATATAGTATTAACAGCGTTGATAAGACCCACCTTTTTTTTCTCGGTCACAGGAAAATAGAATGCGTGTATATTATTTAAATGCGAATCCGATTGTTTGTTGTAGCTGAACAACAATGTCTCGGTCGAATGGTTGCTGAGTTCAGAGTACTCTGAATTCTCCCTGGGTCGGTTGACAGAGTGCACTGCACTGCGCTAGAAGAGACCTGAGTTCGAGGCTGACCAGCTTCTTTATGAGCAACGAAACAACGTTCGTTCAATGGACAACAGAGACCTTTCACCAGACACACAGAAACACCTTCCTCAAGCCACGACAACCACGTTAGATTCTAGTATTATATCATTCTTATGACACTCTACCCCCCCCCCCCCCCTCCTCCTTAAGATTAATCAATGAATAAATAAATAAATAAATGATCGTTTGATAAATATGGATTAGGAGGGCTAAACAAATAGTTAAATAATATTATAAAGAATTATTTCCGTTATCTTTCTTCACTCTTGATAGAAACATAATCTTATATTATTATATCTTATTATATTATTAAGGATTTAGGTGTCGGTTCTAGGTGAAACATTATAAGTAACTTATGAGGAGAATTTTCTAGGTTAGGTTTCACAAAAGGAAATATTAAAACAAATGTATGTTTTTTTGAGTTTGATTCACTCGATATATATTTCGGGTTATTGAACTCCTGATGATGAGCTAATAACCCGAAATATATATCGAGTGAATCAAACTCAAAAAAAAACATACATTTGTTTTAATATTTCCTTTTGTGAAACCTAACCTAGAAAATTCTCCTCATAAGTTACTTATTATATTAAACGAGCAATTCTTGTATATAACAATCCAATCGTGTTCTTGAAAACGGCTCTAACGATTTGTATGAAATTCACGGGTTAGGAGGGTTTTGTGTTAGACATTCGATCTGTCACGGTCTCATCTTCGGCTAAGTTGTTATTTGATGGGTTTTTTGTTAATTGAAATAATTATTCACAGGTGGTTGCCTCGATAAAAATGTATATTTACATTTTTATTCAATTTCTTTTAATAAATAATTGGTTTTTAATTTTATATCCCACAATAAGATCATTATAATTATTATTATATATATATATTAAAAGTTTAAAAAATTTAATTGATTGGATGGGAATGGGATGATGAGGGAGGATAAACCAATCGACTTGATTGGGGAATAATGGAATTGAAATAATTATCGGAAAAGAGGTTTTTTTATCTAATTAGATTTTTCCTCTTATTAAAAACAAGGACTAAAGATGAATAAGGACACTCGATGGTGGAGAAGTAATCTCCGGAATCGAAGAAAAAATACAATGTATACATTAATTAATGTAAAATAATTGGTTTAATAAAATTTAAAAAAAAATTTAATTATTTAAAAATCGAATTTTAAATCCCACAAGCGTATTTTTCTGTATTAGAATTTGGCAATTTAATTGATGAACTCAAAAAATGTTATTTAATTAAAAAAAAATATTATACGGTATTTATTTATACACCTATACAAATATACACATAATCTGTGGGACACTACAAGGCTTTATGGTAAATGCAAAAACTCGGTGAGGGGGCGGAGGCGAGGGTGGAGGTGACGGTGGGTGGGTCCGGGCAGCGAGGGAGGGTTCGGGGGGCGAGGGCGTTCGGGGATTAATATATAGCTTTTAACTGAAGGAAAAAGTTACCGAGCATCGCTCGGTGCCTCCAGGGACTATTAACTTATTTACTAATATTTTAAAGAAGCCTTTTACATGATCTGAAATAAAATAGATTAAATGATAATTTCTTGTATATACAGAGTGCAGTGGCATAGCCAGAAAAATTGCATGGGGGGGGGGGGATGACCATCCATATTTGACGTGAATAGATGGTGTAGTTAATTATGGCGAATCGATTCGATCTATGTTCAATATGAATAAATGATATACATATTTTAATTATTCTCATATTTTTGGAGCAATTCTAGATATATTAATAGTTAAGAGGCCGCTATTCGAACCAAGCACCAATAAGTAAATTATTAAAATATTGGTATTTGAGTAAAATAGTGGAATAGTTAAATTTAATAGTTTGATATTTAAATGAAATAATATGTAATTACGACAAGAAATGAGATAAACTTTTTATTTAAATTTTAAAATCTCGACTAAATGGGCCAATTTTTAAATAACTTGCCATGCTTGTTTAGTAGACTTTTTTTTACTTTACCATACAGGGTATGGTCAAGTATTATAATCGTGCATGAAAAAAGTGTTTTTTTTTTGCTTCTTTTTTTCGAAATATCTCAAAAACGGCTGAAATTATCTTGATTAAAAAAATTGAGCAAAAGCATGGCATTTCGCTCTACAAAAAAGCTCTAATAAATAAACATCGAAAACATTATATTTTTCGAGATAATAATTGTTTTGTCAAAATGTCTGTTAGTCTGTGTGTTACCAAATTTTTGTGGACGAGCTAGCTCAAAAACTAGAGGGAATATCGAAACCAAATTTTACATGTAGTTTAGGTGCATTGAGATTAAGAGCTGATTAGATTTTGGTTGAAATCGAACACCAAATTAAGGAGGGGGGGGGGGGGGGGTTAAAAATTAAAATTATAATATTTTCAAACTAAAAAAACAAGAAAAATGAAATATACTTTAAAATGAACCTATAATAACGAGGAAAAAATTTCTGGCGCAAAAATTTGGAGGGGGGGAATAAAAATCTAGGCCATTTGAGCAAACTCAACCATATTTTGTATACAAAATCAGTAGGCTGCCAGAACACTAAAAATGCAAAAATTAACCGCCAAAAATGGAGGGGAGGGGTTGTAGGGTCTAAAAATGAAAATCTAGGCCCCTGTACCAAACTCAACAAGAAGTGTATGGTAAAGTCAAGTGGATGGCCACATCAGAACGTGTCAATTTATTTCAAAATGTCTGTTAGTCTGTTAGTCTGTGCGTTATCAAATTTTTGTGGACGAGCTAGCTCAATAACTACCCTAGTAGCACAATGTTTCAAACAATATAGTAACTATGGTATATAGCGCCTTATTATATTCTCGAAAACTATATAGGCACTATGTAGTTACTATATTGTTTGAAACATTGAGCTACTAGGGTAGGGTGAATATCGAAACCAAATTTCGACCCAAAATTAATGGGGGTGGGGGGGGGGGGTTAAAAATTAAAAATCTAGACCATTTGAGCAAACTCAACCAAATTTTGTATACATAATCAGAGGACCCCCAGAAGACTAAAAATGCAAAAACTAACCCCTCCGCCCCTACAAGATTATAAATAATTTTATTAAATATTAAATATAAGTGAGGGGCCTGGTTGTATGGTAAAGTCAAGTGGATGGCCACATCAGAACACGTCAGCTTATTTTTTAGAATATGTTATAATTTATTTGTTAGAGAGTACTTATAGTTTCGAAGTTTTGACCTTCATCATCAGTCTTTTTAATTATAGATATTCTATCTGTTATTCCTATTTTAGCAAAATATTTAATTTCACGGGTACGGGTAATTTCATTGTACGGGTGTGAAACCTGGACAATTAGAAAAGCGGAGAGAAAGAGATTAGAGGCTTTAGAAATGTGGTGCTACATGGATGGATAAAATTACAAATGAAGATTTTCTTGGAAGAATCGGAGAAAGAAGAACCTTGTGGAAGAGTCTGAAGAAGAGAAGAGGTCAGATGATGGGGCACACACTAAGACATGGGGGACTGCTTAGGGATATCTTGGGGGGAGGTGGGAAAGAAAAGGGGAAGGGGAAGACCCAGATTAGAATATTTCAACCAAATAATTGGGGATATGGGATGCCAGACATTTAGAGAGGTTAAACAGCTGGCGGGGGACAGAGTCGAGTGGAGACGGATTGTTGCATCAAACCAGTCTTAGGACTGTATACTCAATGATGATGATGATGATTTAATTTCAGTATGGATGGTCCCCTCCAAAGAAATTTATCCATCTGTTCTCCAAGACTTACTAGATTTTTATTTTTTGCCCCCCCCCCCCCCCCCCCTCACTGATTTCTGCGCCAGAATTTTATTTATCGTTATTATAGTATATTTCATTTTTTTTGTTTGTTTTTTTTTAGTTTGAAAATATTATAATTTAAAATTTTAAACCCCCATCCACCCCCTTAATTTTGGGTCGATACGCACCAAAATCTAATCAGCTCTTAATCTCAATGCACCAAAACTACATGTAAAATTTGGTTTCGATATTCACACTAGTTTTTGAGCTAGCTCGTCCACAAAAATTTGGTAACACACAGACTAACAGACATTTTGACAAAACAATTATTATCTCGAAAAATATAATGTTTTCGATGTTCACTTATTCAGGCTTTTTTGTAGAGCGAAATGCCATGGTTTCGCTCAATTTTTTTAATCAAAATAATTTAAGCAGTTTTTGAGATATTTTGAAAAAAAAAACTTTTTTAATGCACGATTACAATAGTTGACCATACCCTGTATGGTAAAGTAAAAATCTGTCATTAAGAGACATCAAAACGTGATTACGGGGCCGTTCGTATTATAGTTGGATTTATTTACTATTGTTGAATGAAAGTATCGGGTGATTCAATAAGGGTGACGAGGTACCGTATCTCAGGAACTAATAATCGTAGAAGTTTGAAAAAAAACCATCCATGCCATTCTGGTTCTTGCCGCCCTCGCTAAGGGGCGTGTTTTATAAAGTAAAACGTTTTATTAATTTTGCTCCGAAATCTTAAATGGAACCGTATAATTATTTTAGTAGATTCAGAAAATAGATCAAATTTGCAACAAAATATGTTCAAACCGCATGTCGATATCTTCATTCGTTTAACAGTTATTGCTTAAAGAATATTTTATTAACGAATTTATTAAAGAAACAAAATAGGTAATTGAGTTTTCAATTTTTTTTTTAAGTTTCGTAGTCAAGCATGCCATGGACAAATAAAAAAACAGTTTAAAACTTTGTTCTTATTTTCATCTAATCACAACAATAATGATATAACATAACAAACAATAAAATAACAATTACAACATTAACATCTATTTGTGAAAAATCGCCGTTTCCATAGAAACTGTCAACCAAGTCTTTCACGGCCTTCTAAGAAATTAGACATTTTTGAAATTTAATACCTACTCACAGGCGACACAGAAAAGCATTAGGAAAAAAGCGTTATTATCATTATTGTTGTGATTAAATGAAAATAAGAACAAAGTTTTAAACTGTTTTTTTATTTGTCCATGGCATGCTTGACTACGAAACTTAAAAAAAATTGAAAACTCAATTACCTATTTTGTTTCTTTAATAAATTCGTTAATAAAATATTCTTTAAGCAATAACTGTTAAACGAAAGAAGATATCGACATGCGGTTTAAACATATTTTGTTGCAAATTTGATCTACTTTCTGAATCTAATAAAATAATTATAGGGTTCTATTTAAGATTTCGGAGCAAAATTAATAAAACGTTTTACTTTATAAAACACGCCCCTTAGCGAGGGCGGCAAGAACTAGAATGGCATGGATGGTTTTTTATTTTATTCACCAAACTTTCCTTTCTTGAACCAGACCTTGTTAACAAAATTCCGTTCAGTCAAACTTAAGTTATAGATACTACAGTCCATAAAAGTTTAGCATCCCCTCCCGCCTTTATTTTACGTCCTACAATAAAATGTCATTTATCAAAAAGATGGACTATTATGGTGGCATTAACGTGAGATTATTCATTTCTAAACTTATATTGGAAAATTTTTGAGAAAATTGCATTTTTTATACGATCGAAGCTATTTAGCCACCTAGCGGTGGACGTATGAACTTAAAAAATATTTCCAGCAATTTTTCTTGGTCGATTTCCTCTGAAGGATTTTTTTCCCAAACTTCTACGATTATAAGTTCCTGAGATACCGTACCTCGTCACCCTTATTGAATCACCCGGTACATAATTATAATAGAGAAAACTTTCTCCGAAGACTTTTTTCATATTTTGTTATTATTATATATATTTTAGAATAACGTAATCATTATTAGAAATTAAATTTTTTATTGGTTTTACTATCAACTATTATAATATATATATAGGTATATATATTTAGCTTTGATATTCATTATTTAATGAATAAAATAAAATTATATAAATTCTATTTGAATCGAGGAGAAATAAAAATTGTCAAATCATCAATTATAATAGAAAGGTAAGTATTCTAATTTAAAATAAAAGTGAACAAAAAAGAAGATTGGCGAAAAAGTGATCTTTTTTTCATACTCAGCACGTTGAGTGCAAAATTTTCGAGATTTATGCAATTATTGTTAATTGACATTCTTTTCCTTACGGAAGCAAATTCAATTAGGTCAAAAACAACACAGAGAGGATAAATATAGAAGACTAGCTGCAAGGCCCGCCTTCGGCTGCCCTCTTGCTAGCCAGGGGCTACGACCCCTGGACCCCAAACCCTCACACTCCACTTCCACCAGTGGCGTAGAGAGCTTAACTCGCGCCCGGGGAACAATACTTTTTTAGCGCCCCCCCCCCCCCCCATTCGAAAACCATATAATATTATATGTAAAATATACTCGCAAAATTAATAAATATATAAAGTCATAGGCTCAAGCAAGGCTTTAAATTTGAGACAAAAATGTAGTTGAGAAAACAAGACTAGATTTTGAAATGTATATTATGATCATCTAGAATTAGTTCAAAAGATACCTATTATTTATTTTACATATTTATAAAGAAATATTTTAAAACACGCAGTTTTAAAACAATAAAAAAGTAAATATTTATTATCTCTAAGGAGATATATTTAATAATATGATTATAATCTATATATATAAAATTAAGGTTTTGTCTGTACATTGGTCCAAATCACGCCAAATTTTGGTTGCACACGTTTCAAGCAAAGTTATGAACGAAAACACCCTCAACAAAATTCATGTCTGTCTGTATGTATGTCTGTCTGTCTGTTTCAGTGGATTCCGCGAAAAGTTGCTCACGATTCACGTCAAAACGGCTGAAGGGATTATTATGAAATTTCATATTTGTATCAGATGTCTTCTAACTTACGTTTTTAGCTATATAACGTTTTGATATTTTGACCCCAAAAGGAGGTTTGGTATCAAATAACTCCTAAACTATTAACTCTACGGCAAATTTTAAAATGAGCAAAGTTGTAGGGGATGTGATTTCTGACAACTTTTGTTTAAAAAAATTTCCCCAAAAAACACCCAAAAAGGGGGAGGGGTCAAAATATGAAAATTCTTGCTTTTGGACCAAAATCAACCAAATTTTATATACATAATCTGTGGGTCACTAGAAGGCTAGAAATGCAAAAACTAACCACCCAAAGGGGGGGGGGGCAAAAAATGAAAATTATTACCCTTAATAGGCAACTTAACCCGTGCCCAACCCTCGCCCCCACACCACCACCCCAACACTCCATCCTGCAACCCCCCCCCCCCCCACACACACATACGTCTTCATAGTCAATTGACTGCATTATTTCAGACTCTATGTACATTACAAAGAGTGAATTGAGTTCTCTCCTATGTTAGATCTTAAGTAATTCTTTACTCTCTTTAGCGCTGAAAACGGCCGTTCTGCTAAACCGTTTGACGATGGTGTACAGTACACAACAGCATTCGGAATGCAATTCCTACGTTTTGCATAAATGTCCAAAAAGCCTTTTTCCGATAAGTATTTGTATAGCTTCAGTGACGATAACTCCATAACTTCATCGTTCGACGACAAATAAGCTTGCAGGTGCAGACACTCGTTTTCCAAAGTCCTATCCAAATCCCCCGGCAAGCCAGGCTTTTGAGCTTATGTAAATGGAGCAGCAATCCAACGTAAAAACTCTTAGTAATTTTAATGAGAATGTTAAGCGATATTTGTTTAGCCAGAGATTGTGATTGCATACTTGTATGATATTTTTAATGCCTGTTGTAGTTCCCTTGTGATCTTTTTAGGTTGAAAAAAAAAAAAAAAAGATTCCGCAACCGGGGCCCCCAGGCCCGGGCCTTGTGGGCCTAGGCGGAAATCCATCACTGGTTATATTGTATTGCTATAATACAAATGTTTAAGACAGAATTGAAACGGTCTTAATTTATGGTGAATGTGGAAGAAGTGTGCCATTGGCTGTGAAATGGATGCCGAGCGTTTTCCTGATAGGAATACACCCTCACAAGGTTCATTTTATTTATAAAATTTTCTCGAGATATTTCAAAAAAAATATATTTTTTCAAATGTCTAGGACCTCCTGATCCCAAATATACTAAAATTTCTACAATTTGAATAATTTAAATTTTTCGTAAAAATCACAAATTTCACATAGCCTTTGCATTTTTTCGATTTTCTTCAAAAAAAATTTTTCGAGATATTTAAAAAAAAATATATTTTTTCAATTCTCTAGGACCTCCTGATCCCAAATATACTAAAATTTCTACAATTTGAATAATTTAAATTTTTCGTAAAAATCACAAATTTCACAAGGCTAGCCTTTGCATGTTCTAAATCAGTTTAAAATAAACAAAACAAAAAAAAACAGGAAATGTAAAGGCTACGAAGAAACTGGAACAGGCCAAAAAACGAAATTGGAACTGGAATTCACCCAGAAGTTATGGGATACACTCTGGAATGTCTCAGAATAGTGTTGAAAAATTATTAATTGTTATTAAATTATTTATTTAATAATTAATTTTTCAATAATTATTATTTGATAATTAAGTTGAATGATTGTTAAAAATAATTATTAAGAATTTTTTTGAGATATAATTGATTTAATATTTTGTTTATTTGATGTCGGATAAAAAAATAGTTCTTATGAAAGTTGCTTAGTTTTTTTTTTGTAGATTATGAATATGAAAAGAAATATATAGCTTTCCATTTAAAAAACAGATCTTGACCTTGAAATACCCTTGAAAGCTTGTTATAGATCGACGAACAATAACGTAGTTTCGTTTCCTCCTCGATATAAATAAACTTTTTTTCATATAATGTACTGTTTTTGAGCTATAACTGTCTCAAGATAAAAAAATCACCCGGTATATATTTATGTAAAATACATTTCAAAATACGTATTTTGTATCGAAAATACATGTTTTGATGTATTTTTGTTTTTTTTTAAACAGATTTTATAACACAATAAAATGAAGCTTGTGAGGATGTATTCCTATCCATCCATTTCAATGGCAGCCTTTGGCACACTTCTTCACTCATTCACCATAAATTAAGACCATTTCAATTCTTTCTTCAACAAAAAATGCTACATTTTTATTATGAAAATACAATATAACTATCTACTGGATTGAACACGAGAAAGAAACTTTTTTAAACTCAAAAAGTTTAAGTAGTTCTATTAAGTAAAAAATAATCTCTTATATTTGTGTATAATGAAGTTTTAAAATGATTATAAACACTTATTTTCATTGTTGTGACGTAAATATTTGATCATTATTACTTGATAATTAAGTTCAACAATTGTTAAAAATAATTATCAGGATTTTTTTGAGAACTAATAATTGATTTAATATTTTGTTTATTTAATGTCGTATAAAAAAATAGTTCTTATGAAAGTTGCTTAGTTTTTTTTTGTAGATTATAAAAATGAAAAGAAATATATAGGTTTCCATTTAAAAATCAGAACTTGACCTTAAAATACCCTTGAAAGCTTGTTCTAGAGCGACAAACAATAGCGTAGTTTAGTTTCCCTAGGGGGAACCTCGATATAAATAAACTTTTATTTGAAGCTTTTTTTCATATAATGCACTGTTTTTGAGTTATAAGACTGTCTCAAGATAAAAAACTCAGCCGGTATATTTTTTTATTAAAAAAATTTTTTCTATCAAAATCGTGTGGAATGTAGGCCGGCAACCTCGAGAAGATGATAATATGTAGGATTGCATCATTGGATAAACGCTTAGTCATGTTTCTTTAGTACAAATCCAGGGTACCTAATCTTCCTTACCTCCTTCTTAATATGTGTGTAATACTTTCCCTTTCAGGGCGGAGGCGAAATTTCATTAAAAGAAAGATAATGAAAGGGATTGCGTCAGACAACAGAAGAGACGAGGATGGACAGACAGACATACACAATTGATAAAGAAAAAAAATTATTATTACATAGGTCATAAGAAAGTATTAATTACATCAGGCAGTATATAAAGACAGAAATAACCATTATGTAAAAATTAAATTCGGAATTTGTTTAGTGATGCATATCCTCATGGCTTACACTTATCACCCATTAACATTAATATTCTTGGAAGATCGATGTGGCTTCGATTGTATAGGTAATTGTATTTTTGAAAAAAAAAACAGTGGCTTATAATTTTATCCCAACCAAAACATTCTATGAAAAATTAAATGCAACAAATAAAATAATAAGAACTCAAAAATAAAATAAAATACACTAAAAGGTATAAAATAATTATCTAATTTAGTTACAACTAAACTAAGAAATATTAACATGAAAATACTTTTTGAAGTCGGTGCCAAACATATACATTTTATCAAATACTGTATATAACAATACAGGACAGCCTGTCAAAAATATGGTACCCTGAAAACAGCACACTCTAGCGAGAAAAACGTAAACTACATAAAGCGCATAATATTAAAATGCGTAAATTATTTAAAATCGATCTTATTAAATCATATATAACATTAGAAGGACACAATATATATTTTTTCCATGACGTTCAAGTTTTTTTTTAATTTTGTAGGTAGCCGAAAGTCGGATTTGACTGCAAGATTTCCATTTTGCTCGCATGGTGGCGCTCAAATTCATGAGACCAAAAACGGTTTGCTCTTCTATTGTATTTTGACAGACTGTCCTGTATTGGTATATACAGTATTTGATTTTATGAATCGCAATCGACGTATCTTTGTTAGTACGTTTGGCGGGTACGCTTATAGGTATAGTTTGTTTGGCACCGACTTCAAAAAGTAATTTCATGTTAATATTTCGTCGTTTAGTTGTAACTAAATTAGATAATTATTTTATACCTTTTAGTGTATTTTATTTGATTTTTAAGTTATTATTATTTTATTTGTTGCATTTAATTTTTTTGAAGTCGGTTTTATTTTTTTTTTATTTTTCTCTTTTTAGTGATGTTATTAATAGTGACTTAATATAATTCTCTCGAAACGTTAGCGGGTTTTAAATGAACGTTTTAAGATTGTTTTTTTTTATAAAAGATTTTATTTATTATAATTTCGATTATTTGCTCATAAGAATTGGAGATTTACGTTATTTCGTCATTGATCATATCATCAGAACTTGACCAAATTAATATGGGACCATTCCTAAGGCACCCTATTTCCAATAAAAAAAGAATCATCAAAATCCGTCCATGTGGGAAAAAGTTCTCGCTGAACATACATAAAATACATGGCTTTTGTTCTGACGAGATAAAATCGATAATCCCACCAAAGGCTTCATTTGAGCGAAATACACGATTTTCTAAGATTCAACACCCCTACGCGCTTAAATTGGATACTAATCGAACAAACATATTCGCCAATTCATTTATCCCTATGACATCTAGAGACTGGAACTCTCTTCCCCCGACCGTCTTTCCAGCAAATTATAACCTTCAATCTTTCAAGACCTGCATCCACAATCCCTAAATCTCTTCTTATTTCACGATACAAGGGTCCACCGCAGACTACAGAGGTTGTACCTTTTTGGTGCAACTTCTTCTTGTATCAATATCATTATAAAAAATAAATAAATAGTTAGATATCCTGACTACCTTGGAGCTATACTGATCCAAACGCAGAAAGAATCATTAAAATCGGTTCATAAACAAAGAAGTTATCCCTGAACAAACATAACAAAAAAGGTGAACACAATGCAAAAAAATCATCAAAATCGGTTCACAATTGGCGAAGAAATCAGGAAACATACACACACAAAAAAAAAAAAATCAGTCGAATTGATAACCTCCTCCTTTTTTGAAGTCGGTTAAAAATATATTTTATTTGAAATATTTCGAAAAAAATAGTAATTGTGTTGGCAACCATTGTTATTGTTGTAAAAAATATAAATAAAGAGTCGTTATTCGTTCTAAACAAATTCGCTCGTCTTTCTTATTTTTTTATACAAGTAATTATACAGTAATAAAGTAATTATATTTAAATACAATATATACACTATACATTATACATATATAATATCGGGTGAGTTTTTTTATCATGAGACACTTCTATAACTCAAAAACAGTGCATTATATGGAAAAAAGTTTATTTATATGAAGGGGAAACTAAACTACGCTATTGTTGTCGACCTAAACAAGCTTCCAAGGGTAGTTCAAAGTCAAATTCTGTTTTTTAAATAGAACCCTATATTTTTCGTTACGTCTACTTAATCTACAAAAAAAAAAAACTGAACAACTTTCATAACAACTATTTTTTATACGACATCAAATAAACAAAAATATTAAATCAATTAGATCTCAAAAAAATCCTAATAATTATTTCTAACAATTATTTAACTTAATTTTCAAATAATAATGATTAAATAATTAATTATTAAACAAATAATTATTAAATCGAAAAGTCACAATAAAAATAAGTTATTGGATAAAAATACTTGGTAGGTTTCACATTAAGATATAAAAAAATAAAACGAATTTATTATTTTTATCCAATAATTTTAAAAAATGTTTCACCAAGTACCAACACCAAATTCCTTAAAAACTATAAAAATAAGTGTTTATATTATAGGTATTAAAACTTCATTATAAGTAGGTACACAGATTTCAGAGATTATTTTCTTCTTATTAGAACTACTTAAAATTCTTGATTTTAAAAAAGTTTATTTCACGTGTCAATCGAGTAGATAGTTATATTGTATTATTATAATATAAATGGAGCATTTTTTTGTTGAAGACAGAATTAAAATAGTCTTAATTTATGGTGAATGTGGAAGAAGTGTTATGGGGCTGTCATTGAAATGAATGCCGAGCGTTTTCCTGATAGGAATACACCCTCATAAGCTTCATTTTATCGTGTTGTAAAATCTGTTAAAAAAAAACGGGAAATGTAAAGGCTACGAAGTAACTGAAACAGTCCAAAATAAGGAAATTGGAACTGGAATTCATCCAGAAGACTTGCGATAGGTATTCTCTGGAATGTCTCAGAACAGTGTCGAAAAATTATTAAATTATTTATTTAATAATTAAATATTTGGTCATAATTATTTGATAATTAAATTAAATAATTGTTCAAAATAATTATTAAGAATTATTTTTTGAGATCTAATTGATTCATGTATTTTGTTTATTTGATGTCGTATAAAATAAAGTAAAAATAGTTCTTATGAAAGTTGTTCAGTTTTTTTTTTGTAGAATAAGTAGACATATAGAAAAATATAGGGTTCTATTTAAAAAACAGAACTTGACATTGAAATAGCCTTGAAAGCTTGTTCTAGCGTAGTTTAGTTTCCCCCTCGATATAAACAAACTTTTATTTGAAACTTTTTTCCATATAATGCACTGTTTTTGAATTATAAGACTGTCTCAAGATAGAAAAAACTGACCCGGTATATTGTTGGCTTGGAGTGTAAACCTACAAACTCCATATTTTTCAAATATGACATATTAAAACCGTTCGAAAGAAAAAGAAATGCAGCATCGTCCAAGTATAAAACTGCTACTTAAAATTAGGATCGTAAGTTGTAGAAAAAAAATGTGAAAAATATTTTTTTCCATAACAACAATATTAAATTTTGTTTGTTTTTTCTCTGCCCTGTAAAATTTCCTTGTTGTGAGTTAGCAGGTTTACTCTCTAAGGGCCAATTTCATAAAAAAAAATTATCCTCTCGGCTTACTCAACTCTGGGTTGAGAGTTACCCTGGAGTTTCAAACAATATGATTTTCATAAAACAAAATAGAGGTCGAGTTAGCTTACCCAGAGTCAAGGGTAGGTAAATAGGTTGGCAACAGCGAAATTCCCTGCATTTTAATTATTTTTATAAAAAAAAAAAACATATTTTTTTTCCAAAAATGAATTTATCTGTATAAACTGGAATAATTAAATAAAAAATAATATAAAATTGATGTTAAGGTTGTTTTGTAAGTATTATTTAAGATTTTTATATTACATAATTACTTTTAAACAATATAAGGTATTTGTTTGATTGTCGTTGCTAGGCAACGGTGGCGATTGGGAATGTTAATTGTTTTGTTTTGTTATTCTAATGTTATATTTTATTTAATAAAGATTATTCGTTACCCATTTGAGTTGTTAATATTTTACTATTATTATGGACACAACAGTATTCATAGAGAGAAACAAAGAGGTTGTCCTCTGCTTGATGCAAATAAACACACATTTTAATTTTGAGACCTTTACCAATTAATAATATAACTATTTTATTAGAAATATCTGAATTTCTTCGATTTTAGTTTGAAATTTTTTTAATTTAATTTATTAGATATTTACTTTTAAAAAATATACCTATATAATGAATTCGTTTGTTTTATTCTAGTTCCGTGTTAACATAAATTAAAATTATGTTAACATGTATGTAGGTATATTTGGCTATATTTTATATTATATAAAAATAAAAATAAATAATATAACGATTTGTTTTGAATTTTTTGATTTGAAACTCTAACATATAAAATGTTTTTCTAATGTAAATAAACACAGGGTTACCACCAGGATAAAGGTTAACCCATCAATTTCGGAGAGTAAAATATAAGAGGGTTAAGTTTGCGATCACCTCTCTTTTTTTATGAAACACGTTTCGAGAGGTCATCCTATTTTTATGAGGGCCACTAAGGGCACGATATAATAACAAGATATAAATATAAAATCTATATTTAATATAATCGGCTTGCGCGACGACGCTGACGTGATTTTTTTAATTAAAAAACTCACTAATAGTTCTGGACAAATAAAATTTATATAAATTATTATTT
Source organism: Forficula auricularia (assembly GCA_024734495.1). Lineage (NCBI taxonomy): Eukaryota > Metazoa > Arthropoda > Insecta > Dermaptera > Forficulidae > Forficula > Forficula auricularia. The sequence continues at coordinate 16,678,154 of JALMQS010000187.1, read as the reverse complement.
TACGCGTAGCCCCCTGGCCAGTAAGATGCCCGCCGAAGACGGGTTTAGCAACTGGTAAAGAATAATAAATTTAATTATCAAATTATATCACATAGGTATGTACAAATGGAATGGAGTGGCTAATTTTTTTATAAAGAAGAAGGGTCTTGTAAAAGTTTATCCACAGAAAATTGATACAACGCGTGGTTTTTTCTTTTCAAAATAGCGATATCCTCGCGTAGTCTTTCTTGTCCGCTGCTGATCGCGTGGCTGCGGAGTTCTGGTTTTTTGAATGATCTCGTGACCCTAACCGGGATAATATGCGGCGATTCCCGATCGATATTCCGTTGAAAATCTTTCAGTTTGATTAGCAACTCGGGCGATTTCGCGAACATATTCTTATAAACTGGTCGGAACAATACATTGGTAACGGGTGCTGGTCGCTTAATCGTTCTCATCATTTGCCGGGTGGCAATATTCCAGAGAATGATATTGTGATCGTTCCCGCCGGAAATGAGCGTCGCGTCGTTCCTGGACACGCAGAGGGAGTTGACGCGGTCAGTGTGGCCGAGGAATTTGCGCTCGGCGTCTCTCTCCGAGAGCTGAAACTTGGTGGCGCGCGGCTGCTCCCTCAGGCTCAGCTCCTGGATCTCGCCGTTGGCCAACCCGACCAGCAACAACGTCTCGGTGTTGTTCATCGTGACAGAGCTCAACGGTGAGTCGAAGATGACGGTGAAGAGAAGCGCCGGCCGCGCCAGACGGAAGAAATTCAACGTGCCGTCAAGCGAGACCGAAACGGCGTGGCAGTGGCGGTCGTTCGGCCACCCGCGGCCCACATACAAATCCGTCACCGGCATCGAATGGTCAGAGAACACGTGCCGAGGCTTGGGCTTTGTCTTGGCGGACACCAGAGTCTGCACCGACCAGAGGACAACCTGGCCGTCATCGCCGGCCGTAACGAAATCCACCCCCGCGTTCACAAACTTAATACAGGTGATCTTTTGATAATGCTGCTCGCCAAACCCGAGAAGTCTTCCAGAGGCCAATCCCCACACATATACCTTATCGGCGATGCCACACAGACAGAATCTACCACGCTGATCGATGGCGATCGCAGTGGCGAATCCAGGAAGAACTGTCTGAAGAGTCGCCCCCAGAGGATTAGGATTGTGAGTGGGCCAGACACGCAAAACGGGCCTCGCCACGTCCGTAGCGATCAAATACTCCTTAGTAATGAAGGACAAACAATGAGGGAGCACGTTTTCCGATGTTTTATACGTTCTCAGATTATTTCCCGTTTTATAATCCCATATAATAATGGAAGATGTCGCGGATTTCTGGCAGGCGGTGCTTGTTACCGCCACTTCGACCAAATCACCCATAATATCTGCAAATGAAAATTATTCAATAAAATTCAAAAAATATAAATTATTCTGATTTAGGTCTATAATTTTATTAGTAGTATTCAGGGTATAAAAAAGAATCAAACAATTAGTGAATTTTTTGGCACTTTTATTTTCAATTCACGGCATTTCGTCCACAATTTGGACTTCTTCAGGTTCTAAGATTTTTCTTTTCATCGATAGATAAATCGCACACTAGCCAACATTTAATAAAATCTTAATTCACCTGTGGTGCTGAGGATTCTTATAGGTGTTAAATGAAAGGCTTTTTTTCAGCAGTTTTTTTAATTTTAAATGTTTGTTTTTTTTTTAACAAAGAATGATCAGACAGGCAGTGAAAATAAATAAACAATAATAATTAATTTGTTTTTTTCGCAAAGCCTATTCTTGAATTGACTCAAAAATTTTCATTTTTTTTTTTTTAGTTAGTTTAATAAAAGAATTAATAATTTATTAAATCAAAAAATTGATTTCCAAAATGCATTAACATTTTTACGAATTTGAAGTACTGGTGTGTTTACAAAGTCTGTGCGTAAATAAATTAATACAAGGCATTTTATTAAAGAGATGCTAAATGAAAGGTCTTATTTTATCAGCAGTTTTTTAATTTTAAATGGTGTTTTTTTTTTTAATTTATCCAAATATTTCGGAAATTTTGTACAATATTCCTCATTCTTCAGTGGTCTCACCCAAAAATCACCGTATTTGCTCAGTCTTCATCAATTCGAACACAGGGCCACAGAGACATTTCATTTTATTATGTAGGGCCTCCATATCTCCCCTTATAGCCCTCCGATCCTCCCATTCAGGATCCGGTTGAGTGGCTCAGGGTGTGGCCACAGCAGAACGGTATGAAACCTTAGTATGCTGCGATCAAGAATAAAATAATAATAATAACAATAAAAAAGGAATATCGCATGTCGTCAAAATAATAAAAATAAATAAATAAATACACTGGGAAGAATAAATAAATAATCAAATAAATAAAATGAAAAATAAATAGTTAGAATTGTCACTGGGTTTGAAGAAATTGTTGTTAAATTATTTAAAATTAAATAATTTAAAAACAGATAAATAAATAAGTAGACAGGAAGTTGCCGTAGTCAAGGAATAAAAAATAAATAAATAGGCAGGAAACCCCCATGGTCAAGAAAATAAATATTTGATTGGGAATATATTAATTAATTCTGTCCACAAAAAACTCTTTATCAATAACAATTCTTTTTATAAATTTCCTTTTGAAGCTTTAACAGACAAGTCAATTAGCATATTACGATAGTTTTTTGAGGGAAGAATTGAAAATGACAAAATGAAATTTCTCTGTGGCCCTGTGTTCGAATTTTTAGTGAAGACTGAGCAAATAGGGTGATTTTTAGGTGGGGTCCACTGAAGAAGGAGGAATATTGTACAAAATTTCCGAAATATTTGGATAAATTAAAAAAAAAACACCATTTAAAATTAAAAAACTGCTGATAAAATAAGCCTTTCATTTAGCATCTCTTTAATAAAATGCCTTGTATTAATTTATTTACGCACAGACTTTGTAAACACACCAGTACTTCAAATTCGTAAAAATGTTAATGCATTTTGGAAATCAATTATTAATTCTTTTCATTATTGTTATTCAGTTCCATTATTTAGATATTAGATGTGACAAATCAGAGGAAAAAAGGAACAATTAAACACAGTGTTAAAACATGCGATCAATTGCGACGTTTCGCCAATTTATTATGGCTTCATCAGGCTCTTGATCAAATTTATAAAACACTTCGTCATTTCTTTTCTTACTAATTAGAATACATATATATATATATGAACACAATTATTTATACACCACCATTAATTGTTTAGAGTAGCAATGGATTCAACCAGACCAACTGTACACCTTCGAGTATGTGTTCATATTGGTATATATATATATATATATATAAATTTAAAATTCACCACCTTTAAATTCAACATCTTAATTTGGTTTCGTAAAGTTACTAACTTGATCTCCCTAGAACAATAATTAGTTAATGTTTAAACTCTTAAGACATGTCATTATATATTACATTTATACATTAAAAGATAATCAGTTATTTAAAAAAACCTGTTGCTATTTGAAATCTACGAATAAAATAACTAATTATTCTATTCTAATATTGTTTTAGGTAAGATAACTCAAATTAAGATTATATGTCAATATTTTTGTAAATACGTTTTAATTTAATAAAATCTAATATTGTTTTAGCAATCGAATAAAGTTGTTTTATTTGCAAACTTACAAATAGAATAATTGTTTAATAATGGCAACAAATAAACTATTTGTTCATATTATCAAAAAAGAAGAAACATTGTATCACGTGGCGGCGATTTCAGAGGATAAGATCACCTGGTATAGTATACCAGAAGAAGAACGTAACCTCGAAAAACATATGTTGATAAAAGAAAATAAAAATGTTCAAAATAGTTTAAAAACTATTTCGAAAATAGGAGGATTCCGGAAATTAGGAATTAATTTCTCGAAAGAAATGAACATTTTTTACTGCGATGATGAAGGAAATTTCTCAAACTACGACGAACTTGAAGAAGAAAACAAAACAAAAAGTGAAATAAAACATAATAATGTCTTATTAAAGAAGATTGAAGAGTTAGAAAAAAATAGAAGAACAAACACAACCAAACGTAAGTGACATAAAAAATAAATTTTTATTGGAAACATTTAATGGTAAACAAGAAGCAAAAAGCTGGATTCAAAATTTTGAAAAAGAATGCAGAAGATTTAATATAAATTCAAATGAAAGAAAAATAGAAATTTTAAAACAATTTCTAGAAGGAAATCCTTTAGAATGGTACCAGGCCAATGTGATAAAATTAAAACTATCAGAATGGGAACCATGGATAGATTCTTTCCTCTTAACTTTTAAAAAATTGGATTGGTCCTCAATAAGAACGGCGTTCAGTTTCAAATACATATATGGATCCATAATGGAATATGTTATAAAAAAGGAACGACTATTATTGGAGGCCGATAAAAATTTTCCTGAATTAGCTAGAATTTATCAAATAATATATGGATTACCAATTCCAATTCAAGAATTGTTAGATAGAGAGAAAATTAGGGATATTAACTCATTGATAACAGAATTGAAGAAACATAAGGATATATACAAAATAAATGAACATTTTGAAAAAACAAGAGGAAAACAAGAAACAACTGTTTCTAACTTATCCAAGAAAAAGCCATGCCATATCTGTGAAAAATTAGGATATTCTGAGCGATACCACCCAATACAGGTATGTCGAAATAAAAACAAAAATTTTTACATCAATAGAATCAACTTAACAGAACAAGATAATCAAGAAATGGAACCCGAAAAAGAAGATAATTTAAACTAAAAAGCCCGGGAAAGAACATACCATGTCCGTTAATTAACATTAAAGTAATTGCAGATAACAAATACACGATCAAAGCAATCTATGATAATGGTTCTACTTGCTCAGTGATAAATGAAAAGATCATTCGATTACTGAAATGTAAATTAATTAACAACAAAACCATTATAAAAACAATAAACGGTATGGATTTTTGCGAAAACCGGGCCAATATACATTTAAAAATCGGAGAAATAGAAGATAATATCAAGGTAATAGTAGTAAAGAATAATAATTTCAATTATAATCTATTACTAGGATTAGACGCAATCCAGAAATTTAACCTAATCCAAGATGAAAATTTGCAAATCAAACAAAAATGGAAAGGAAACATAATAAATATAGAAAAGATGAAAGAAGAAGAAGAATTACAAATCAATGTTACAGAAGATAACCCAGGAGTTAATGAAGACTTTATAGGAAATTACTTAAAAGAAGAATTAAAACATTTAGATCAAGAGAAAGGATGGAAGACAGAAACATTAATAAGGGAATACCCTGAGTGTTTCGCTAAAGATAAATTTGACGTTGGGTCAATGGGAGACACCGAAGCACAAGTAAAATTAAAAGAAGACAAATACGTTTCAAAGAAGCCATATAGATGTTCTTTCCCAGATAGAAAAGAAATAGAATTTCAGATATCAAAACTTTTAGAAAAGGGAATGATAGAAGAATCCAATTCACCATTCGCATCCCCAGTAACATTGGCTTTCAAAAAAGAAGACGGTAGAAGAACTCGTTTAGTTGTTGACTACTCAGAATTAAACAAAATAATTGTCCCAGAAGCTCAACCATTCCCAAGAATTGATGATCTAGTGGAAAATGTAAACGATTGTAAATGGTTCACGGCAGTGGATATAAACTCGGCATTCTGGTCAATCCCAATAAGACTGAAAGATCGAAAAAAGTTGGCATTTATAACCCAGAAAGGTCATTGGCAATGGAAAGTACTCCCGTTTGGTTACAAAAACTCACCAGCTGTATTCCAAAGAGCGTTAGCAAATATAATCAGAAAAAATAATTTGGAGGAATTTTGTGTCAATTATATTGATGATATATTAATATTTTCCAAATCATTTAACGATCATTTAAGACATATTCGCTTACTTTTTGAAGCTTTAAAAAAAGAAGGGGTCAAATTAAAACTAATAAAATGTAATTTTGCTAGGCAATCTATAAAATTTTTAGGTCATGTAATTGAAAACGGAAAAGTTCATCCCATAAATGACAATTTAGTGGCAATTAAAGACTTTGAACGTCCAAAAACCAAAAAGAATGTACGCCAGATACTTGGTAAGATAAATTTTTACCGAAGATTCATAGACCACTGTACCCAAAGGCTAGCACCATTACACAACTTATTGAAGAAAGACATAAAATTTGAATGGACAGACGAATGTGAAAACTCCTTTAACGATATCAAATCATACTTATGCTCATCACCTATCTTGGCGATTTATGACAGACAAAAAGATATCGTTATAGAAGTAGACGCGAGTCGACTGGGATTAGGAGCGGTGATAAAACAAACCCAAGATGATGGATTATTACACCCAATCGGATACTTTTCCAAGAAGTTAACACCAAGCCAGATGAAAAAAGAAATAATTTACTTAGAGTGTTTAGCGATGAAAGAAGCAATTCGATACTGGCAATACTACTTAATTGGAAAAGAATTTATAGTAACATCAGATCACAAACCTCTCCTGAATCTCAAATCAAAATCCAGAGCAGATGAACCATTGGGCGACTTAATTTTATATTTATCTCAATATAACTTCAAAATAATTTATAAAAAAGGTAGAGAAAACATAGAAGCAGATGCATTATCGAGAAATCCGATCCTGGAAAGTTTTGAAAATGAAGATGATTGTTTAAAAACAGTAAATATGATACAGTTAGAAGAAATAAGGGAAGATCAGATGAAAATAAAAGACGAAATTAAAAACGAAAAACATGTAAAAAAAGAAGGTGATATTAGTTTCAAAATCAAGAAAAATAAGAAGAGAATTTACATATCAGAAGAATTTGGTTTACATTTAGTAGAAAAAATACATAAATTTTATGGTCATATTGGAAGCAAGCAAATAACAGAAAAATTAAGACCACACTATTTCTTCAAGAATATGGATAGAATAGTTAACGATTACTGTAGGAGTTGCGAGATTTGTATAAGAAATAAAACCAGAAGAATAAGACCTATAGGTAATTTGTCAAAACTGGGCCCAGCAAAGGCTCCATTTGAGATTATGTCTTTAGATACTATAGGTGGTTTTGGAGGAAACAAATCAACAAAAAAATACATGCATCTATTGGTAGATCATTTCACCAGATATGCATGGATTCTAACATCAAAAGAACAAACTACAGAAAATTTTATAAAGTTAATACAGCCAATTGCAAGAGAAAATAAAATCAAGCAATTAATGGTTGATCAATTTGGAGCTTTCAACTCAAGAAAATTTAAAGATTATTTGAAGAAACTAAATATTGAATTGATTTTTACCTCAGTGGATAATCCACAGTCGAATGGTCTTAATGAGAGACTGAATCAGACATTAGTCAATAGAATCCGCTGTAAAATAAACGATGAAGAATATAATGAATCATGGACAAAACTGGCAGAAATATGCACGGAAGAATATAACAAAACAACTCACACTTCTACGAAATTTGCACCGGCATATTTATTATATGGAGAACGTACAGATATTATTCCGAGTGAATTACAAGAAAAAAGAAATTTAGAAGAAGATAGAAGAAAAGCATTTGAAAATTCAGAAGAAAATTTCGCGAGAAACAAAAGAAGAATAGACGAAAATAGGTCGGAACACGAATTTAAAGAAGGAGACTTAGTTTTTGTCTCAAATGGGAACAAACTAAATAGGAATAAGCTAGAAGAGATTCGAAAAGGGCCATTCAAGATAAAGAAGAAAGTATCCAAGACAACATATGAAATAGAGGACGGCAAGAAACATAAAGAAGGAAGCAGATATCACAGTAATAAGTTGATACCCTACTCTTTTAATACTGCTGTATAAAAGAGTCATCGACCAGGGAAGATATAAATTTAAAATTCCCACCTTTTAAATTCAACATCTTAATTTGGTTTCGTAAAGTTACTAACTTGATCTCCCTAGAACAATAATTGGTTAATGTTTAAACTCTTAAGACATGTCATTATATATTACATTTATACATTAAAAGATAATCAGTTATTTAAAAAAACCTGTTGCTATTTGAAATCTACGAATAAAATAACTAATTATTCTATTCTAATATTGTTTTAGGTAAGATAACTCAAATTAAGATTATATGTCAATATTTTTGTAAATACGATTTAATTTAATAAAATCTAATATTGTTTTAGCAATCGAATAAAGTTGTTTTATTTGCAAACTTACATATATATATATGTAGTATTCTAATTAGTAAGAAAAGAAATGATCGAAGTGTTTTATAAATTTGATAAGGAGCCTGATGGTTGTCATAATAAATTGACGAAAGGTCGCATTTGATGGCATGTTGTAACACTATGTTTAATTGTTCCTTTTTAGCTTTTAAGGAGTTCGGTGTTGGTTCTAGGTGAAACATTTTAATATAATAATAAAACTTGAGTAAGATACGAGGTAGGTTTCACAAAAAAAGAAATAAAAACAAAATTGAGTTTTGAATTCGATATATTTCGGGGTTAGCCCATCATCAGGAGTCTAAGAAAACTGATTATATATTGGAAAAATAGTTTTACAAGTAACAATTTTTAAAAAAATTTTAAATGTATGTGGTGAGGGGAAAGTAGGGGAAGAGGAGAAGTTGTTCTAAGAATTAATATTTTCTATTGAGATTTGGACTGGCTGAAAGGAAGCTATACTTTCCCCTCACCACATACATTTAAAAAATCATTTTAGAAAACTATTTTTCCAATATATAATCAGTTTTCTTAGACTCCTGATGATGGGCTAACCCCCGAAATATATCGAATTCAAAACTCAATTTTGTTTTATTTCTTTTTTGTGAAACCTACCTCGTATCTTACTCAAATTTTATTATTATATGTTCCTTTTTACTTTACCATACAGGGTATGGTCAAGTATTGTAATCGTACATGAAAAAAGGTTTTTTTTGCTTCTTTTTTTCGATATATCTCAAAAACGGCTGAAACTATTTTGATTAAAAGAATTGAGCGAAACCATGGCATTTCGGTCTACAAAAAAGCCCTAATAAGTGAACATCGAAAAAATTATATTTTTCGAGATAATAATTGTTTTATCAAAATGTCTGTTAGTCCGTGGGTTACCAAATTTTGTGGACGAGCTAGCTCAAAAACTATAGTCTGAATATCAAAATCAAATTTCACACGTAGTTTTGTTCCATCGAGATTAAGAGCTGATTAAATAATTTTGGTGCATATCGACTCAAAATTAAAGGGGAGTTAAAAATTAAAATTATAATATTTTCAAACTAAAAAAAAACGAGAAAAATGAAATATACTATAAAATGAACCTATAATAACGAAAATATATTTTTCAAAATTGGGGGGGGGGGGGGGGTTAAAAAAAATAAAAATCTTAGCCATTTGAGCAAACTCAACCAAATTTTGTATGCAAAATCAGTGGGACCCCAGAAGAGTAAAAATGCAAAAACACACCGCCCAAAATGGGGGGGGGGGGGGGCAGGGGTAAAAAAATGAAAATCTAGGCCATTGGACCAAACTCAACCAGAAGTGTATGGTAAAGTCAAGTGGATGGCCACATCAGAACATGTCAATTTATTTCCTCTGAATTGTCACATCTAATTAATTCTTTTATTAAACTAGCTAAAAAAAATGAAAATTTTTGAGTGAATTCAAGAAAGGGCTTTGCGAAAAAACAAATTATGACAAAATGATTAATGTTTATTTATTTTCACTGCCTTTCTGATTATTTTTTTGTTAAAAGAATCGTGCGGCAATGATTCGCTATTAAAAACACAAATTATAAGATCGAATTTATTCAATAAATAATGCAAAGATAATTTACTAGATGAAGGAGGAGGTATCAGCCAAAGATGGAATCACTGGGTTCAATAAAACACCTTTAATAAGACGTTTCGGCCTGAATTTTATTTGACCATCTTCAGTCAATTATTAGGAGTTATAGACAAAATGCGGTACACATATGTGATCGAACCAAGCCTTGTCAAAAATAAAAATTAAATTCTTTTAGCTCCATGTAAATTTATAACGTGACTGGACCCAAAAGTTTCAGAATGAAAGTACAATGATACCTCGAGATACGAGTTTAATTCGTTCCGTAACCTTGCTCGTATGTCAATTTGCTCGTATCTCAAAGCAATTTTCCCCATTGAAATTAATTGAAATGCCATTAATCCTTTCCAGCCCCAAAAATGCTACGCCCAATTGTTTTTGTTACGTGTTTTTGAATAAGAAAAATGTATTTATAAATGACAATTATTATATAAAAACATAATAAAAGAGAATGTAAAGCAAAAAAAAAACTGGTTTTATAAAGTGTACATACATATTTGTATTTTGGTCACTTAAATGCAATTTACACACAGCTTAAATGCTACTGTATGCTTAATTTTAGTCACTGCTTTTCTCTTCACTGGTCTTTGCCTTTTTCGTCGGATTCAAAAAAAAACTGTCCAAGGAGGTTTTTTTCTTCCTCCCTTTCAGAATGCTACGGAAATGAGTTAGGCAAGTGTCATTAAATAGCTCCGATGCACGACCAGTTGCAACTTTTTCGGGGTGTTTCTTTTCCACGAACTATGAAACTCTCTCCCACATTCCCAAGATCTCTTTTATCTCACTTGTAGAGATAACCTGCTCCACCTCTGGCTCTTCCTCGAAACCAATTTGCCGAACCACCGAATGGTGCTGCAACTGTAACTTTGTTGTAACTGTTTACCGACTGCACAAAGAACTGTCTAGTGACCCAGGCCTTCGGTTTGCCCTCCACATAACTTGCAGTTTTTCTTTTAAAATCTTATGTGACTTTAAGGGTTTTCCGAATGGTATACAAGCAGAGGCTTTATCTTGCAGTCGCCACTCGCATTGTCGCACAGTGCGAGAGTTGGTCTATCCTTCATGGATTTATGGCCTGGCATTATCTTCTCCTCTGCCGTTATGTAAGTCCTATTCGGCATCTTCTTCCAGAAAAGTCCTGTTTCGTCACAGTTGAAGACTTGCTGGGGGATGTATCCATTGGCTTCTATCAGTTCGGAAAAAGTTTCGCAGGTGGCCGTTGCTCGTATTTCAAAGCAAAACTTCGCTCGCTCGACAGCTCGTATCTCAAATAACTCGTATGTCAGGTATCTCGAGATACCACTGTAATGATTAATAATTATTCTGAAACTTTTGGGTCCAGGCACGTTATAAATTCACATAAAGCTAAAAGAATTTTTATTTTTGTCAAGGATTGGTTCGATCACATATGTGTACCTCATTTTGTGTATAACTCCTAAATGACTGAAGATGACCAAATAAAATTCAGGCCGAAACGTCTCATTAAAGGTGTTTTATTGAACCCAGTGATTCCATCTTTGGCTGATACCTCCTCCTTCATCTAGTACAGTTTCATCACAGCCACCAACTCTAACAATAAAGATAATTTATAATTACCCAAATTTCTTGAAATTCCACTGATAAAGGGAGAAATTTTCCCCGAATCTTTGAATATTAAATAAACATTTTAAAATGTTTTTTTTTCTTTTTTAAAGATTTGTATTTAAATTGTTTAATTTATAAATAATTTAATTATATATAAATGTGAGTTAATAATAATAATATATTACATGTTTGTGTTAAGGTTAGAATGAACAAAATTTCAGAAATATAATTTTGAAAATACTTACGTGTTAATAGGTAGATGCAAAATGACAATAATTATATTCTCAAGCCGTTTAGATATATGTATATATAGAAAGTATTTAGACAAATTTAAAACGTGTTATAACTTGTTGGTGAATTCAAAATAACTTTCAAAATAAAGCCATGTGTCCTGGAGATGTCGTCATCAAAGAAGTCATGGAAAAGAAAACAAGATGAGGCATAATATGTCAAAAAAGAGCGAGTTTTTCAAAAATCAAATGAATTTTAGAAAAAATATATTATATAAATTTGGATTTGGTGCATTCCACGGAAAATCATACACCATTTTATATTTGCAAATCTTTGGATTTATTTAAAAAAATTTTATGTTAAGATTAGGATTCATAATTTTTTTTTCTGACGATGGTTCTCACCAAAATAAGACGAAAATTAAGATTACCATTTTTTGAGTTTCGCTTAGTTTACGAGATATCCGGTTTGAAAAATAGTGTTTTTTTGTATTTTTATTTTATTTTTTTATTGAAACCACGGAAACCGTAGTATTACGGGTCCCGTATGGCGCCTCTACTGACGACGGATTCTTTTAGAAAATAAATATTAATTAAAAAATAATTAGTAAATGCCCAAAAAATTCGAAAATGTAATAGTCGTTGCAAGTTCGGTTAAGATATATTCAGTTCGGCTCGTATATCTTCATTTCGGGCTGGTATTTAAGCTAACGCCAACCTAATCGCCTAAAAACCAGCCCGAAATGAAGATATACGAGCCGAACCGAGCCGAACTGAATATATCTTAACCGAACCTTTCAAAGTTTGTTCGGGAACCCATTTTTTTATCTAAATGAACCGAGATGATGAATAGAAGCGAACCTTTGAAAAGTTCTAAAAGTGAAAATTGCCAACGCCCATTGGCGCTCACTTGAGACAATTTGAGACATCATGGTCCATAAACTCAATTTCAGTTCAAATTTGTGTTTAAAATTTTATTTTTACTTTCCTACTTATTTTATCTCGTTCTAAAAGAATCCGTCATCAGATAACGGCGCCACAGAGAACCTCGTGATACTACGGTTTCCGTGGTTTCTATATAAAAACAATTGAAAAATAAAATAAATAAAACACCATTTTTTAAACTGGATATCTCAAAAACTAAGCGAAATCTCGAAAAATGGTATTCTTCATTTTCGTCTTATTCTGGTGAGTCCTATAAGAATCCATCGTCAGATCGCGGCGCCACAGTTACCGTAGAATCTTCATTTCAGTTAATGTTTTTTTTTTTAATTCCCTAACTTTGCGAAAATATAATCTGAATTGATTTTTTTAATCAACTCTACATTCCCTAAATAGGGTGACTACCTTTAAATAATAATTCCACATAGATAATAGTTTTTTTTGCAGATTTTAAGATTAACATTAAAATTATTAAGGAGGTTCTTTCGCTCCAGTTGAGTCAAAAGAAGTGTAGTATATCTAATATTTAATAAAATAAATTGAAATACAAATGAAAAATAATAGACGTAAAAAATACATAGTATGAAAGCCTTAAATGTTTGAAATAAGAACAATTATAAAAAATAATTAAATACAAAAGTTAGTTTGATTATTCAAATCAGCTGATAATAAGTCTTGAAGGAGACAATAAAAGAGTGTATCTTCTGCTAGAATGTATAAATTTTATTTATTTATAACGAAACTATAGTCTCGTTATAAATAAATAAAATTTATAATGTACCAGAAGACGCACTCTTTTATTGTCTCCTTCAATATATAAAAATTCTGCTACCCTCGGCACAAAAACTTTCAATTTAATGAAAATAAGTCTTGTATGATTTGGCAATGCGTTGGTTTAATACTGTTTATGTTTATATATATCCAAACATAGCATTTATATGTGATTTTTTAAAGAAAATATCTCTGTAAATTCGTCGGTCAATGATATATTTTATTTCAAAACAAAGAAACCTGCATGTTTTAAATTTTTAGTTTTTTTTAACTTTATCTAATCAACTAATAGTAGTATAATTCAATAGAAAGTGTCAAGATCTTAATTTTCCATAAGACTCTGAGAAAATGTTCACATTTTATAAAATTTTATTTTGAAAAATTTGCACGCTAATGTGTGATTGAAACTTAACCAAAGCATAGATAGAGAGTTAAACTATTATAAAAAATTAAGTTATAGTTATAATCTAATATTTTTTATTTAACATTGGCGGCGAAAGGACCTCCTTAAGAGCCAATTTGGTCTGGATTGATTTTTTAAACGAACCCTTCACCACCTAAAAGGGGTGACTAGCCTGAAAATAATAATTACACATAAATATAATATGAAAGATATTAATTTGCCGATTGGTAATAGATTCAAATCATAATAGAATTATATGATGGTGTGTCATTAAAATCAGATGGAATGGATATATTTAATAATATGTCGAGAGGGGTTGTTTTTACCCCCTAGGAATCGAACCCGAGTGCCAGTAACAGCAATCCGGGCCACCTGCGGATACAAACCTCTCTGACATATAATTAAAAATATTCCATTCCATCGGATTTAATAGATGAGACCATCATATGATTTCCATAAATATAATAATTTCCTGCTGATTTTAAGCCATTTTGAATATACTATAAAATGAACCTATAATAAGTATTTTTTTTTTGGGGGGCCAATAAAAATAGACTATCAATATATCTGATCGGCTTATTCTTTTTTAATCTAAAAATTAAGGTAACTAATAAATAAAGTATATTTTGAATAAAAAAAACTTCTAAAACGATTTATTTTTGAATAAGTTATTGGTAATTGAAAAAAATTTTCATTTTCCTTTCTAGTTTTTTTATTTATTTGATGTAGTATATAAAAATGAGTTCTAATAAACAGTTGATTCAGTCTTATATTTGTAGATTCAATGCATTACTTACATGAAACATATAAGTTTCTAGTTTAAAACACAGAACTTGACCTCGAAATACCCTCGAAAGCTGGTTCTAGGTCGACAAACAATAGCGAAGTTTTAAGCTTCCCCCTGATAGTAAATAATCTTTTTTCATGAATCGCAACTGTTTTTGAGTGATAAGACTGCCTCAAGACAAAAAACTGACCCGGTATAAAAAAATTGTAGATTTGATGATTGAATTGTTGTTATTGAAAGAAAAAAGTTTCCGCTTAAGCCACTTAAATTGCTCATATTTAATGAGAAAATCTCATCAGTATGTACAACACGACGTTTCGACAACTAAACCACAGTCTTTCCAGCAGCGATTGACAAACGATTTCAGAAATAGGTGTCGAAACGTCGTGCATTCTCATAAGATTTTCTTAAATAAAATTATGCCAACTAGCTGGTTGAAACCGAAACTTTTCTTTCTTAATATATTGTCTAGCTTATTTTGAAAAAAAACATTTTTTTTATATTAAAAATTTTCTAACAGGATAAACGGAATAAAGAAATAACATTTTAAGGTGAGTAAAGAATATAATATTTATGAAATAAATAAATATTTATTAAAGGAGGACAGACAAAATGTCCTCTTGAGAAAAATTGTTCAATAATGTTTTTAAGGTTGTTTAGCAATAAAAAATATAAATATGTATAGTACCTATATAATAAATATATATATATATATAAAACTTATTAGAAATTACATTCAGGTTTTTCTTCTTGATTAACGATGACCGAGGAGGATGACTAATTAGTCTTTCTAAAAAATAAATAAATAAAATAGAATAAAAAAATTGAATTATATTAATTTATATATTTGTAATTAGATTAACAGATTTTTTAGGAATTGAGATGGACACTCAGGATGCTGTTATAAAAATTATCTTAGCGAAACAGAACTATGGATTGTCTGTCTATTCATGGTTTAATAAACTCATTATAATACTACATAGATAGTGTTTTGAATATTATTATTAGGTAAATTAAATTCGGGAACAAAGAAAACATTTTTATAATTATAGACAAAAGGATCAGCCGGGATTCGATCCCGGGATCTTCGCAAGTGCATTGCGATGCCTTAGCTCCTATATCCTCTTAGCCACTGATCCCTGAACTCAAACTAATACCTAATGTCTATATGAATTATGGAATTTCTTTAATCTCTTCCTCGTTCATTTTTATCAGCTCTGTAGTGGCCTGACTATTTTTTAAACTATTTTCAAACGCCTCCCAATCGATCACAACCCCAAGGGTCGATTGGGAGGCGTTTGAAACTAGATTATTATTAGGGCTCGGATTTCGCCCTATTTGCCTTTTTTTTATTTATGGCTTAAAATCTAGGCCAATATGATATCTATTCGTTTCCTGAAATTCCGAATAAAATAAGAGGCATTTGTTAGTGTCTATAATGTCTATTTTGCCCTATTATGGGGTGTTAGTACCTATTTCATCTATAAATGCCTTTTTTAGTGACTATTTTAACTAAAATTGGCAATTTTCATTTTTTACGATCTATATATTTTCTAAATTTAAAAGATTTTTGAATTATTAAGAAATATTCCGAAAAAAATTATTTATCGAGCAGGAAAATTTTACATAAATGAGCCGAGTGGACCATATTTAATAGCCTGATCCGAACTTGAAGCAACAAATAGTTCATCAATTTCTAGAGCAATTCGCAAAGTATTAAGTTAGTTGTTTCACCATATGGGTTTTCTTATATTAGATTTTTGAAATTTAGAGAGATTTTTAGTTAAATATTTCTGCATCGATTGGTGGCAAAACGAAATTTATGAACAATATAGTTCCGGAGATATTACATTCCAAAGATAGTGTTTTTCGTGACTCTTCTACATTGCAGACACTATACGGGATGTCAGAAAGCGCACACCCGTATTTGATTCATGCAGTTACAACACAGTTTCTGAGATAATAATGAATAAATAATGAAAAATCTAAAAAAATTTACACTAAAACAATTTGTCAACAGCGCATTTATTTAACCAGCAGAAAGATGTATAAAGCGCGCATGCGCTAGATTTTCAAAAT
This sequence comes from Forficula auricularia, assembly GCA_024734495.1. Classification (NCBI taxonomy): domain Eukaryota; kingdom Metazoa; phylum Arthropoda; class Insecta; order Dermaptera; family Forficulidae; genus Forficula; species Forficula auricularia. The sequence continues at coordinate 16,661,533 of JALMQS010000187.1, read as the reverse complement.
ATAATTTTCATAAGGTGTAAAGTAGGCGTTGATTACATTTGTTAAAAAATAACGAAACGATTTTTATAGAAATTCTGGAAAATGGATTTTATCTGTCATTTTAATATAAAAATATTCAATCTCTTACAATGTTGTGCCAGATTTGTCAAACGAGCACGGGATTGGCTAGTAGTGGTACATAAACAGCAATAATTTTTGAGCTTATGAATTATAAATCCTTAATGTCTGTTCTATATACTCTAGCATTATCCTTTTGCTAGTATTGTCGCGAAACAACTACCTTAAGTCACTATTAATAATTGAAGGAGACGTCGTTATAAATAAAATTTATAATTCCAGCAGAGAGACACTCTTTACTGTTCTGTCAGTATATAAAAATTCTGCTACCCTCGGCATCTCAAAACTTTCAAATTTAATTCACTATTAATAACATCGCTAAAAGAGAGAAAAATAAAAAACAATTTTTACGAAAAAAACCGACTGCACAAAAAATCAAATGCAACTAAATAAAATAATAATAACTCAAAAATCAAATAAATGCACTAAAATGTATGAAATAAATTATTTTATTTAGTTGCAGCTAAACGATGAAATTTGTTAGCATGAAATCACTTTTTGTAAGATCGGTGCTACAACATTCTGTATAAGCGAGCGTACCATGCCAAACATACTAAGTTCCATCAAATGCTGCATATATATATACATTGTTGTGTTCCATTTTAAAATAATTTTTAAGAAATAATAAAACCGACTTCAAAAAATTAAATGCAACAAAATAAAATACACTAAAAGGTATAAAAATAATTATTATCTTATTTAGTTACAACTAAACTACGAAATATTAACATGAAATTACTTTTTTAAGTCGGTGCCAATGCGATTCATAAAAGGTATATGTTTGGCACCGACTTAAAAAAAGTAATTTCATGTTAATATTTCGTAGTTTAGTTGTAACTAAATAAGATAATAATTATTTTATACCTTTTAGTGTATTTTATTTGTTGCATTTAATTTTTTTGAAGTCGGTTTTATTTTTTTCTTAAAAATTATTTTTATTTTTCTCTTTTAGTGATGTTATTAATAGTGATCATATCATCAGAACTTGACCAAATTAATATGACACCATCCCTAAGATACGCCCTTTCCAATAAAAAAAGAATCATCGAAATCGGTTCATAAACAAAGAAGTTAGGCATGAACAAACCTAACAAAAAAGGTGTCTAATACCTATGAAAAAAAATGGGACCAATCGGAAGGTAGACCGAAACCCAATGCAAATTTTTTTTTTCAAAATCGGTTCACAATTGGCGGAGATATGAGGTAACATAGGCACACAAAAAAAAATTCAGTCGAATAGAGAACCTCCTCCTTCTTTTGAAGTCGGTTAAAAAGGTATATGTTTGGCACCGAATTCAAAAAGGGATTTCATGTTAATATTTCGTCGTTCGTTGTAACTAAATTAGATAATTATTTTATACCTTTTAGTGCATTTTATTTGATTTTTGAGTTCTTATTATTTTATTTTTTGCATTTAATTTTTTTGAAGTCGATTTTTTTTTTTTTTTTTATAAAAATTATTATTTTTCTCTTTTAGTGATGTTATTAATAGTGACTTAATATAATACCTTGCATGCATCTCGTAAGAGAAAGCGTCGGGCGAATGAATCAGAAAATGATAAAAAAATTGCATTTAGGTTAAAATAAATATGTTTGTTTTTTAGGGGGCGGAAATTTTTGTCTGGCCTAAGAGCCTTGGTGCAGCCCTGGTCATTATTAGAAACGCCCTCGTATCATGGATGTACAATTGTACATGTACAGTGTGGACAGCCGGTTAGAATACTTGCCTTTAAACTGTGAAGAATATCATTTTGTCGACTAGTTAATGTATATTTATCTAAATTGCATAAAATTGTTCTTCTGAAACGATTCTCTAGTGAATGATGTGTCCGACCTAAAATAAAAAATTTATTAGAAAAGTTTTTAATCTCAAATGAAAAATGTCTTTTATTTTTTGAAAAATGGATGGAAATTTTTTTCAAAAAGAACAACTTCGGGCTTCTTATCTGTATTTTAATTAAGGTAGTTCAAATCAAAAAGATATCTATTAGATAAATTAAAGCTCCTTAAATTACGCGTAAAATTATAACAATTCCATCTATTTAGGTTAAGTAGAACCGGTACTGCGCCTGTCAAAAAACAGCCCCCGGGATCACTTGAATATCCCTAAAACTCGTACTTTTTTCGATTTTTCTTCATTTTGACCATGAAGAAGCGCACGTTTTCGACAAAGATCAATCCATACATTTTTAAACTAGATTAAATTTGAAACAATTCAAACAAAGTTTCATCTTAAATAGATAATGGTAACCAGTGCCGCATTGAGGTTGATATTTGCAGATTTTTTGCAAAAAATCGCAGTTTTTCCTTCATAAAATAAAAACCACTCATCCTAGAAACTTGATTTTTGTCTCATTCTCTAGTAAATTTTGTTGACTTTAACGTTTACTTAGACCACTTTTTTTGTTAAAATTCTAGATTTATAGATATCCAGCATTTTCCGTTACGCTTTTGAGGATTCGGATCATATCCTGTCGGAAAATGTAGGATATCTATAAATCTAAGAATTTTAACAAAAAAGTGGTCCAAGTAAACGTTCAAGTCAACAAAATTTACTAGAGAATGAGACAAAAATCAAGTTTCTAGGATGAGTGGTTTTCATTTTATGAAGGAAAAACTACGATTTTTTGCAAAAAACTGCAAATTTCAACCTCATTGCAGCACGGGTTACCATTATCCAATTAAGATGAAACTATGTTTAAATTGTAGCAAATTTAATCTAGTTTAAAAATGTATAGAGTTGTCTTTGTCGAAAACGTGCTCCTTCATGGTCAAAATGGGGAAAAAATCGAAAAAAGTACGAGTTTTAGGGATATTCAAAAGTGATCCCGGGGCTGTTTTTTGACAGGCGCTAGTACCGGTTCTACTTAACCTAAATAGATGAAATTGTTATCATTTTACGCGTAATTTAAAGAGCTTTAATTTATCTAATGGATATCTTTTTGATTTGATAAGCCGTTTTAGAGTTATTCAAGAAAAACTGAAAAAACTCCGAAATTTTCTCATTTTGAGGCGCGTAGAAAAATTTCCACAACACAGATTTGGGGGAAAACTTAGGGTAGTGATTAATATTGGAGTACCAATAAAGGTATTCCAGCAATAAAATCTTTATCGAGAATTATTTCCTGTTTATGCCATTTTTTCACGTAATTTGCCTGGACCATAAAACAACTTTTTTGTTTTTGAAAATAATTTTTAAATTTCCATTGTTAAAGGGAGAAATTCTCCCGAAACGTTTGAGATTTTAATAAAGGTTTGAAGATTGTTTTTTTTTTTTTAAAATATTTGTATTTATTGATACATATATTTATATTGTATATAATTAAATTAAATTAGGGAACGAAGAAAAGATTTTTATATTATAGACAAAAGGATCAGCCGGGATATTATAAAAATCTTTTCTTCGTTCCCTAATTTAATTTAATTAATAATTGTCTTTCGACGAGGCCTCGTTGATTGCGCCCCAGGGCAAAGAGAGAAAAATTATTTTCGACCCATGGGTTTGTGATCGATTGGGAGGCGTTTGAGAATATTGTATATAATGTTTTTATTCGCATCAAGCTCATTGAATACTCTTTATAAATAAAAATATACCTTCTAAAAATTTCATTTTTTCTAAATTCACCCAGAATGATCTTGAAAATGCAGTTCTAAAATTTCCATCCTCGCAAACTTTTTTTATTATTTGATAATCTTCTTTTTCAGAATATGGTTTGCTTCGAAATCTAAAAAAAACGAATGAATAAATAAATAACTATTATTTATTTATTCATGATATTAGTAAAAAATTACTTTGTACGAGATTTTTGTTCTTCTTCCTTCATTTCAATGGCGATTTCACTTATGTTGTCTTTAAAAGGTTTTATTCCTGAAATCATGAAAATTATGTCTTCAAAAATAAGTAATAGTTGAGATTTTCACTAATAGGGTAGGTGTTAAATTTTACGAATGGCTTTGTTCCTTAATTTGATAATATTTTTGATTACATTGTTCCAACAGTGCCTGTCTAAGCTTTAAGGGATGGATGTTTCTGAAGTTTTTAAAATTGTTTTAGTTATATATTTTATACTATAAAAGTGATATAAAAAAATATATAAATAAATAAAAGCCACGAGAGGTGTCATGGGACTCCCGGTTGGAACCAAGTTCCTTTTGCTATATATTATGTATTAAATAAGATGCACAAAGAAATAAATAAAACAACGTTTGAGAGTAATTAAATGAAAATGAAAAATAAAATAAAATAAAAGAATGAATAGTAATAATTATTAATAAAAATTAATAAAAAATAATTTCTTTTTCAACTCTTCTTGGGGCGAAATCGAAGTCATGTGTTTGGGCGCAATGTATGGTATCTATTAGATTCGTAAAAGAAAACAACAGTTGTTTTTTAAAGGGGGCGATAAAATAAAATAATTATTAATAAATCCTAAATAGGCATTTTTTAATAACCTGTCCCAGTCAGAAAGAAAACATTAAATTAAATGAGCTGAATTATACACGAAAGTATGAGTATACGTGTTTTATTTATTGCTAATCAAATGATTACAAAAATTATACAAATTAAAATACAGACAAACTTTTCGGATTTTAGCCTCACTGAATTTTTTCAAAATTATATCATCGATTATACCAGCCACTAATTTCAGCATCAATTGATAGAACTGATAACGCAGATAGTCTCTCTTGGTCCAGAGAACTTCTCAATTAGGTTTTAATCAATTTTAAATTTGAGAAGCTTCTTTCAGCAGAAGCTGTACTGTGACTGGAAATGTAAGCATAATTCGGATTGTTATGTAAACATTTGGATATACTTCTTCCAAATTATTTTCTAAAATGTACTGAATAAATTGTTTTGCGTCGTTTATAGGGTCTAGTGAATTGGATTTTAAAAGCTGGAGTTCTTCATAAAGCTCGAAAGTCTGTTATTTTTTTTTTATAATGATACTGATACAAGAAGAAGTTGCACTGAAAAAGTTCAACCTCTGAAGTCCGAGGTGGACCCTTGTTTCTTGGAAATAAGAAGATATTTAGGGATTGGGTCGGAGTTGAAGGTGTTCATGAATGCTGGTCTTGAAAGATTGAAGGTTATAATTTGCTGGAAAGACGGTCGGGGGAAGAGAGTTCCAGTCTCTAGATGTCATAGGGATAAATGAATTGGCGAATGCGTTTGTTCGATTAGTATCCAGTTTAAGCGCGTAGGGGTGTTGAATTTTAGAAAATCGTGTATTTCGTGCAAATGAGGCCCTTGGTGGGATTATCGATTTTATTTCGTCAGAACATAAGCCATGGTAATATCTATAAATAAGCTAACGTGTTCTGATGTGGCCATCCACTTGACTTTACCATACAACCCCCCCTTCACTTATATTTAATATTTAATAAAATTATTTATAATCATATATGAGGGGGGGGGTTAGTTTTGCATTTTTAGACTCCTGGGATCCACTGATCATGTATACAAAATTTGGTTGAGTTTGGTAAATGGAAAAGATTTTCATTTTTTGACCCCTCCATTTTGGGCTGTTAGTTTTTGCATTTTTATACTTTTGGTGGTCCACTGATTATGAATACAAAATTTGGTTGAGTTTGCTCAAACGACCTAGATTTTTAATTTTTAACCCCCCTCGACCAAGGGCGGATCCAGCAGGGGGCGATCACCCCCCCCCCCCCCATAGAGTCCCGTGCCTGGCAAAAAAAATTTGTAAAAAAAAAACATTTATTTTTTTTAAAAAATTTTTAAAATTGAAAATAAAGTTCTATATGTGTGCAGTGGGCGGCGTCTCGCCCCCCCCCCCCCGCTTGGACAATTCGACCGCGACACACTTCCGAGATAAAAAGTATATCTTATATACATCGGGCACCTTAATACATTCTCCCTCCCCCCCATAAAAAATTCCTGGATCCGCCCTTGCCCTCGACCCCCTTAATTTTGGGTCGATATGCACCAAAATCTAATCAGCTCTTAATCTCAATGGACCAAAAACTACGTGTGAAATTTGGTTTTGATATTCACACTAGTTTTTGAGCTAGCTAGTACACAAATTTGGTAACGCACAGACTAACTAACTAATAACTAACAGACATTTTGACAAAACAATTATTATCTCGAAAAATATAATTTTTTCGATGTTCACTTATTAGGGCTTTTTTGTAGAGCGAAATGCCATGGTTTCGCTCAATTTTTTTAATCGAAATAGTTTCAGCCGTTTTTTAGATATTTTGAAAAAAAGAAAGAAAAAAACCACTTTTTTCATGCACGATTACAATACTTGACCATACCCTGTATGGTAAAGTAAAAAGGGAAAGGGCGGAGACAGATCTACGATGGGCTAGGGAGTCGAGAGTGTCAGTTAATGTAGGATCGCCTATAAGTCTGATAGCCCGCCTCTGAATTGCATCCAAGGTATTAAGAGAATGATTGAAGGCCCCTCTCCACAAATGCGAGCAATATTCAAGACAGAGGCGAATTTGAGCCTTGTAAAAGATAAGAAGTGGAGTATCTCTGTTTTCGGCTACCTAAATCAGTACAATCTTTGAGAAGGTCCTCTTTTAGGTATAGATTTCAAATAATTGATATCATAAATAAAACCAAACCGTTCAAAATATTCATTGATAAATAGGAAAAATAAAATCTTAATAACTTGTAAATCTTTTTTGCGGGGCCCCCTCAGGCGTTTGCGGACTCCTAACGCCGCCACTGGTGGTAACTAAAATATTTTTGCGATTCAATTTTATCTTAGTGTCTTGAAAAAACTGCATCGATAATGGTATTGTATCTTGTTGTAGAAATAATATGCTATAAATAATAATTTTTATAAAAAAAATAAAACAGACTTCAAAAAAATTAAATGCAACAAATAAAATAATAGTAACTCAAAAATAAAATAAAATGCACTAAAAGGTATAAAATAATTATCTAAATTAGTTACAACTAAACGACGAAATATTAACATGAAATCCCTTTTTGATGTCATTGCCAAACATACACATTTTATGAATCGAACTCGGAAGATCTTACTCTTAGTACGTTTGACTAAGCTCGCTTATATATGTAGTTTGTTTAGCACCGACTTCAAAAAGTAATTTCATGTTAATATTTCGTCGTTTAGTTGTAACTAAATAAGATAATTATTTTATACCTTTTAGTGCATTTTATTTTATTTTTAAGTTACTATTATTTTATTTGTTGCATTTAATTTTTTTGAAGTCGGTTTTATTTTTTTATAAAAATTATTTTTAATTTTATTTTTTTAGTGATGTTATTAATAGTGACTTAAGATAATACCTTGCATGCATCTCGTAAGAGAAAGCGTCAGGCGAATGAATCAGAAAATGATAAAAAAATTAAATTCATAAATATAGGAATTCTCTCGAAACGTTTGCGGGTTTTAAATGAATGTTTTAAGATTTTTTTTTATAAAAGATTCGTTTTATTATAGTTTCGATTATTTACTCATAAGATTTACGTTATTTCGTCATTGATCATATCATCAGAACTTGACCAAATTAATATGGGACCATTCCTAAGGCACCCTATTTCCAATAAAAAAAAGAATCATCGAAATCAGTCCACGTGGCAAAAAGTTCTCGGTGAACATACATAAAATAAATAATATAAATATATAGGTATCTTTTTTTTATGAAAATGATGAGAGAAGGAGTTACACCAAAAAGGTGCAACCCCTAAAGGCCTGGGTTGGCCCCTCCATCGTGAAAAGAAGAAGAAAGAATTTTATGGGCTGGGCGGGGGTCGATGGTATCTGTGGATACGGGTCTTAAATATCTGAAGGTTTTTTTTTTGGCTTTAGAGAACTATTCCCATACAGCCATAGCTGAAGGTTATAAGTCGCAGGAAAGATGGTGGCAGGGAGCGAGTTCCAGTCTCTGGAGGTCATAGGGATAAAAGAGTTGGCGAAAGCGCTTGTTCGACTTTTATCCAATTTGACAGCGAATGGGTGCTGAGCGTGTTTCTCGTAAAGAGGGCATTAGGGGAGATAATTGATTTCAGCTCGACTGAACAGACACCGTGATAGTATCTGTAGTACAGGGAAAGGGCAGAAACGGTTCTTCGGTGAGCAAGGTGAGAGAGAGTTGGTTAGAGCCGGGTCTCCTATTAGTTTAATTGCTCGCTTCTGAATTGCATCCAGTGTAGCAAGAGAATGCTTGGAGGCCCCTCTCCACAGATGAGAGCCATCTTGACTATCTTGGAGCTATACTGAACCAAACGCAGAAAGAATCATTAAAATCGGTTCATAAACAAAGAAGTTATGGCTGAACAAACAACAAAAAAGGTCCAAAACCAATGAAAAAAAACGGGACCAATCGGGAACTAGACTGAACCCAATGCAAAAAAAATCATCAAAATCGGTTCGCAATTGGCGAAGATATCAGGTAACATAGACAGAAAAAAAAATCAGTCTAATTGAGAACCTCCTCCTTTTTTGAAGTCGGTTAAAAATACTTTTCCTTCTTAAATTAAACAAGATTACACATTAGAATATAGGATTTAACAGAATTCTATCTATATTCATGATAAAACATTTACAAGATTTATAAACAACAAAAACAACAATATAAATAAATAATATGAATAATAAATAAACTTTTCTATCTCAACATAATAACATAAAAATAAAATATAGATAAAAACAGAGGACACAAGAAGATGATATTGAGATATTTATTTTTTGTTTCCGAGACAGCGTTTTATATTAAGTTCAGTTAAAAAAATGATTTACCTTCAACGTTTTTAAATTTCTTTTTATATTTGGATTCGATTGCATAATCATTAATATTTTTCAAAATATGTTTCCTGAATCTGCATTCGAGGGTATCATAATGACGGTTTTCTGTAAAAAAACAAAAAACGAGAATTTTAAATTATTATATATACATTAAAGTGGTTTTAGGGTATATGGGGAATTTCAAATTATTCGAAAATCAACGGGTCAACCCGGAAACTTGTGCGTATAGATAAAAACTAATTATTGGATAAAAATACTTGGTAGGATTCACATTAAGATATAAAAAATAAAACGAATTTATTTTTGGAGAATCTTCAATCTCGATATATATATTTCGGGTGACTAACCCATCTTTTGCTGTTACTTTCTGTTTCTCCTGAAGATGGGGTTAGTCACCCGAAATCATATATCGAGATTAAGATTCTCCAAAAATAAATTCGTTTTATTTTTTTATATCTTAATGTGAAACCTACCAAGTATTTTTATCCAATAATTTTAAAAAATGTTTCACCAAGTACCAACACCAAATTCCTTAAAAACTAAAAAAACTAATAACTGAAAATTTTGAGCAATATCGAACATCGTGTAACCGAGCCCTACTAGGCCTGTAAAGTTTGAAAAAGTAGGTTTTTCATTTTGTTCCACCCTAATATTAACCCAGGGAACACACAATATCCCCAGAAGTTATTTAAAGGACATATATATTCCAATTATCTCCAGGAGATCCACAGAATATTTGTATGGGCGTTAATCTTCTGAGAATATTCTTTTCGAATATTCCAAGAATGCGCAACTAGAAATATTCCGGGAAAGGGAATTTAATGTCCTACACAAATATCCAAATTTCGATCATCCCTGGGATATTTTTAGAATGTCTAGAAAAGGCGTCGACAACCATTTTTTTTTATATATATATAACTAAATATAATGGAATTATTGTTATTTTAATTATATTTTTATAGAGAAAACTTTAGGAATTTAACAGAATGAAATGTATTTATTTTTATTATTTTTATATAATTTCATTTAAACGGTCAATGATCAAATTATTATATCGATAGAAGACGTTAATAAAAATCCAAAACATGTTTATTTATCAAAATTCAAATATTTCTTTGCGATACTCTTCAATAGTTAATAATAAAAACTCCGTCAATTTTAGTCCGATTTCAATAAATAAACATGTTTTGGATTCGTATTATTATTATCAATATAATAACATAATACAAACACAATACACTCAAGAGCAAAAAAAAACCGGCCACTCAATGTTTTTCTGATAAAACTTGAGTTCTGATAAAGCTTGAGTTGTTAGCCATAAAAGAATTTAGTCTTTTTGATTTTAAGTCGATTCTTCCACATTTTCAGTAGAGGTTGCCATTAATAGTCAAAACATCAAAAATGGGATGCAATAAGGTTATTCCTCGAGTAGTAGATAAGAATCGATCTTTATTTTTTATTTTAAGTCGATTCCTCCATGTCTTCAGCAATGGTTACCAATAATAATCGAAGGGTCAAAAATCCAATGTAGAATTGTTAATCCTCAAGTATTAGATAAAAATCGATCACTATTTTTAAATTTAAATCAACATGGACTGCAAATAACAAGTGACATCTGATTAATAATCCTATAGGAGTACTCTTAAAGCGCATTTGTGCCTGCCTCTGTACCTATCTATATATCTACCTATGTCCGTCCCCCCAGGGGATGGGGGTTGGGGTCCAGGGGCGGGGCTTTGAAGATGGGGAGTCAGGGATGTGGGGGTCCAGGGGTACTAGAGGGCCTGTGTCTGTACCTATATCATCACATACTACTAAAGGGCATTTGTCCCTGTATGTTTGTACCATATGTCCCCAGAGGTGGGGTTGGGGTCCAGGGGGTAAGGAGTCCAGGGGATAAGGGTTTCAGGAGGTACAGGGCCCAAGGGGTGGGGGTCCAGGGGGCTACTAATGGGGATTTGTGCCTATGTCTGTACCTATATAAAATATGATTTCGGGTTCGAAATCGGGTTTTTTAAAAAGATTTAAAAGTCTTTTTAAATATATTTTATTTGTTTTAATACAGGGTTTACAATTTAGGAAAGGTGTTTTTGTTTTTTGTTACTTGAAGGAAACACTTTAGTATATAAAACCTTCCGGGACAATTTTGAGTGGGGCTCGGGCAAGTCTAAGGCTTGTACGAGCTGTCGGCAAAATGACCACGAGAGCGGCGCTCTCAGGGGTTTTATACAGTTTTTAGTGCTGGATCAGCAAGCCAAGTAGAGATCCTACAGGGGGCTGACCCAGCAGTTCTTAGCACTATAACTTATATACATACTTATGTGGGGTTGGGAGGTGGGGTCCATGGCTGAGGGTTGGGATCCATGGGGAAAGGTGGGGATCCAGGGAATGTGGTCTCCATTGGTGGGGAGTCCAGGGGGTAGGTTTAGTGGGCGGAGGGTGATCAGAGGCGGAGAAGTTCCGGGGTTGGGGAGAGGGTCGGTGGGAGTCGGATTGAAAAATTTTAATTTTTGATTTCCTTCATTTTTTGACACATTCAAAAAATTGACCCATCAAAAAAACTCTTCCTTGTAAATTTTGAAATTTTTTCGATCACCAGTTTAAAAGAAATAAAATTTCGGGTTTTCGCTCATAACTTCTTGAAAAATAGTCCAAATTCAGAATTATTTAAAGAGTTTTTATATGCGATTTTTGAGTTTGAAAATTTTAATCTTGTTTTTGAAACTGTATGTACTCTTCGATTTTAAATTTACATGCAAATAATTGATAATAAGGGATACAGCTTCTTCAGAAAATGAACTATTGAAAAATGGGTTCGCACTTACCCAAACTTACTATACTGGGTGAGTTTTTTTTATCTTGAGACAGTCTTATAACTCAAAAACAGTGCATTATATGAAAAAAGTTTTAAATAAAAGTTTATTTATATCAGGGTGGAAACTAAACTACGCCATTGTTGTCGACATAGAACAAGTTTTCAAGGGTATTTTAAGGTCAAATTCTGTTTCTTAAATTGAATCCTATATTTTTTTTGTTTACGTCTACTTAATCTAAAAAAAAAAAAAATATGAACAACTTTCATTAGAACTATTTTTTATACTACATCAAATATTAAATCAATTAGATCTCCAAAAAAATCTTTATAATTATTTTTAACAATCATTCAACTTAATTATCAAGTAATAATGATTAAATATTAATTATTAAAAAAATATTTAATAATTTTGCGACACTGTTCTGAGACATTCTAGAGTGTATTGCAAGTTTTTCTGGATGAATTCCAGTTCCAATTTCGTTATTTTGGCCTGTTTCAGTTTCTTCGTAGTCTTAACATTTATTGTTTTTTTTTTTTTAACAGATTTACAACACAATAAAATGAAGCTTGGGAGGATGTATTCCTATCAGGAAAACTCTCAGCATCTATTTCAATGGCAGCCCCATAACACTTATTCCACATTCAGCATATTTTTTTTTTTTTATTATTATTATTCAATGACCTCGGAAATGGATCCATTCGGCCAGTTCCTTTTTTTTTTTTTTTTTTACAATATTTACATTTTTATATTTACATAATTATATACCTACAGTTGCATTATTATGTAACAATATTTACATTTTTAAAATTCATATAAATAGTTTGGATGCTATTAATAGTTTTTTTTTTATGATATTGATGTGAGAAGGAGATACACCAGAAGGTCCATCCCCTAAAGGCCTGTATGGGCTGGCCCCTCCATCGTGAAAAGAACAGAATAGAAGGAAAAGAAGCCGGGATCAAGAGCCAATCTCAGAAACTTAGATACAATCCAATATCCAATTTACTAAGGTTTTAGGGGCTTCGAGTAGTGGTAAATTTCTCCGCGCGATAAATTAGGTTAAATTTATCTCCCACTTAAAAAGTTTAATGATTATCTCTTGGGTCTCGGATTCATGACAGTCAGGATTGAGATAGGTAAGAATTAATCTCATTGATGTAGGAAATGGAATTTTACGAGCAGATCTAGTATAAAATAAGTCTTTTATTGTTAGGATAAATAAACTGAATTTGCTTCTTTCCAGTAATTTATTTTGTTTTTCAAATGGTTATTCCAAATATTTCGAGAGCGTTCTCAGCATCTCTTCCTCAGTGGAAACCACTCCCCGGAACTATCGGGCACTACATGGAATGTGGCGATGTTATTGTTCTGTAGATAAGGGAAGCTGTATAGGCCGGGATGTGTTTTCTTATTCTGTTGAGACATAGGTATCTTCTCTTTACTTTACCTCCGTTCCACTTTCTCATTTTTTATTAATATGTCCTATTATATTGAAACTGTTAATGTGAAGAATTATATTACTTGTACCTAAAATTGTAAATTAATATGTCAAACTATATGTAAAACTATAAATGTAAAACTATAAATGTAAAAAAAATAGCCGAGAAGGCTAATAATAAAGATCAATCAAATCAATCCCCCACCAATGTGCCGACTCCATCAGTTTGTACAGAACATTGATAAAAAGCTCGATCACACAACACACACATACATATATATACAAATTTAAAATGAGACAACATACGAAATATACAATTATTTACATCTCCTTATAATAAAGTCCAATGAAATTTTTGAAAAACAAAATAAATTACTGGAAAGAAGCAAATTCAGTTTATTTATCCTAACAATAAAAAATTAATATATCCAGTACACACCAAGCCAGCAAAATTCTTATATAGTAAATAAAATAAGTCAATAGCTTTGTTGTTTTTTGAGCACCCTAGAAAGAAGATGTGATTGACATCACCCATTTGGCTGCCATCACAGTCACAAAAAGGAGTGTCTCTTAGATTAAATTGAAAGAGTTTTCTGGGGGTAGCTGCATGACCCATTCTCAACCGTAATATTAGAACAATTATCCTTCTATATAAACGACTGTCATGAAACCATGACTTGGTTCCAATTCTGGGCATTATTGAGTACAAGTAGGATCCCCTCGACTCTGAAGAGGAGTCCCAAAATTCTTGCCACAATTGAATAGATTTTTTTTTCACAATATTAATAGTATCTACATAGGTGAGGCCCATGTTTAATGGATCCCCATCTGAGACTGCCTGTTTCGCTAAAGAGTCAACTATTTCATTATGCTGGATACCCACGTGGGAGGGACTCCATAGGAATTCAACTTTTTTATTTGTTTTACACATAAAATCACAAATTTGATATATAAAATAGTTGTCTGAATTAGATTTAAAAATGTTTCTGATTGCCATTAAAACACTTTGAGAGTCGGACACTATTAACAACTTATTTGATTGGACTAATGATTCTATATAAACTAGAGCCCTTATTATTTCAATCGCTTCTGCACTGAATATAGAAAACTCCTCACCATTAAGACCATATTTATGGTGAATACAATATAACTATCTACTGGATTGACACGAGAAATAAACTTTTTTAAACTCAAGAAGTTTAAATAGTTCTATTAAGTAGAAAATAATCTCTAAATCTGTCTATAATGAAGTTTTAAGATCATTAAAAAACCCTTATTTTCATTGTTGTGACTTTTCGATTTAATAAATATTTGTTTAATAATTAAATATTTAATCATTATTATTTGATAATTAAGTTGAATAATTGTTAAAAATAATTATTAATATTTTTTTTTTTTGAGATCTAATTGATTTATTATTTTTGTTTATTTGATGTCGTATAAAAAAATAGTTCTCATGAAAGTTGTTCAGTTTTTTTTTTCTAGATTAAGAATATGTACAGAAATATATAGGTTTCTATTTAAAAACAGAACTTGACCTCGAAATAGCCTTGAAAACTTTTTCTAGGTCGACAAACAATAGGGTAGTTTAGTTTCCCCTTTGATATAAATAAACTTTTATTTGAAACTTTTTTTCATATAATGCACTGTTTTTGAGTTAAGATAAAAAACTCACCCTGTATATACCAATTATAAGATTACTTACCTATAATTTTATTTTCTACACAAAGTTTCCAAATTCTTTTTCCTTTGACATTATTAAAATAATTATTTTCGATTATATAATGAAGAATCTTTAAATCTTCATTTAAAGTAAACGGCCTTCTCCTGGAAAGAAATTGATTGTTTCATTAGTACTATATAATAATAAAGATAAATTATTATTTAAATTTAGCAGCTGTAAGCCGTTTGGCGTATCAAAGTAGATAAAATGAAAAAAATACTTGATAAATCATAAAGAATTTAAAAATAATTGAAAAGGTGTTTTTAAGAAAATAAAAAATCCCTGAAACTTCTGGGGAGGCATTATGTACCAAAATCTTGAAATACCCGATGGGTGAACCGCGATTGGAATTAGGTGTACACCGTCTTTGGAATTACTTTGGAATTCATTAGAGAATCATTTGTCTTCTACTTGGAAATGAAAGTGGAAGTAGGTGTACACGATGTTAGGTCGCGGTGCACCCCTCGGAAATACCTATACTTATGTGGGGATAAAATTTATAGACATTTAAGAATATGAATTCTAAATAAGCTCAGAGAATAGATTTTTTTTTATGACAGTTATCAATTCCTCTTTTTTAATTTCACTTTATCTCCTATCGGCTGGCCTTGAGGGGTGAACCACGTTTGGAATTAGGTGTACATTGTCTTTGGAATTATTTTGGAATTCATTAGATAATCTATTGTATTCTATTGTCTTCTACTTGGAAATGAAAGTGGAAATGGAAGTAGGTGTACACGATTTTAGGTCGCGGTTCACCCCTCGGCTGGCTCTTGCTAGCCAGGGGTTTTTGCCCTCTGGGGTCCTCTTCGGCAGGCTCTTCATAGCAATATGCATTTATCAAAATATTCTATTGCTCAGATTTTAAGTTAGAAGATATTCAATCCAAATACAAAATTTCATAAGAATATCTCCATATCTCCACGCCGTTTTTATGCCAATTGCAAATGCCCCCCCCCCCAACACACACATTTTGGTTGGCAAATTTTTGCATTCCTAGTTGGAAAATTTGTTTTTGGTTGAATATGGTTCACAAGCGTTAGAATTTACATTTTTTGACCCCCCCCTTTCCACGCACCTATTGGGTGGGTGGTTTGTTTTTTAGGAATTTTTTCAACAAAAATTTCAGAAATCACATCCTCTACAACTTTAGCTTCTGACAAAATTTGCCGTAGATTTAACAGTATAGGTGTTATTTTATAATAAAAATATTTTATAAAAAAAAATTCAAAAATGTCAAACTTCAAAAAATCAATGATTTTTTTAAGAAAAACTGAAAAATGTTATTGAATATGAAGTTGAATATTTTTTTCTGAAAAGCACGTTTAAAAAAGGAAAAAAAACGTACAATCGGTAGTTAGTTAATTTTTAAAATAGTTATGAGCGTTTGAAAGAAAAAAACACCATTTTTAAAAAAAAATTAATAACTTTTTTTTTCGGTTGAGATGAAAAATTTGAAAAAATTCTGAAAAATGTTTTCGATAGGGTAGAAAAAGATAAAAAAAAGTTTCAGCCAAATCGAAAGGGATCGGGGTTCAAAAGTGGTCGATTTGGCATGAAATGAATGCCCCATATATACTAGGGGCAACGCCCGCCTTAACCCTCTCCTCTTGTTGGCACCCCTGATTAACAGGTGGTTGAATGAAAAACAAAACATGAGGTTGATTGAATAAACCCTAATTAAATTCCTCTAACGTAAAATCCCCCCCCCCCCCCCCCCGAGTCATTAATAGGTTAATTCAAAATTTAATAATGCAAGTGAAAGTAATAGATAAATAAAAAAAAACTTACACTATTTTATAATTTGGTTTTGGTTTTGCTTGAACAGAAAAGAATTTCATTTTTTTTCTGTTTTTCCCTCCGTTTTCTGATGAATCGGAACTTGTGCAATTTTCTATCAATCTTTCAGGATTTTCTTCTTG